>OX608083.1:19342424-19424924 GCA_951509765.1 Sphenella marginata
ACAGCTTATCCATGATATACAACAAACTAGAAATGACCTTGTATGCGATATTAAGTGGACCGTATTTGCGATATCCGGTATCGACTTTTTTAAGTTCGACTTTCTTAAGCTCGTATGTATATGGTTCAAACTTCTACCAACTCTTCATCTTCAAATTGGAACAGCTTGATAGACAGCCCCTTATTTGACCCCGATCTATTATTTTCAACCAAGGATAGCACCACTACCTCTCCTCAAAATACCACAAGTATTTTTATTGCAATGAAAAAATGTAATTACTTTTTACTCCATCTGGAGGGTGAGGCATTCTAATGTATGTTCATGCGTGTTTTGGGTGCATAATTATTATCAAGGAAGCCATGCCACAGATATCATGATGGTTCACAATTGATATCAAAAATCGTATCAACAACAAAAAAAAAATGTGTGGAATTTTTATATTTTGAAAATTATTAATAACTTTTTCTTTTTGTTTGTTGTTATTATTTTGAAGTTTTTCGATTAATCTTAACGATATGCGAAAATAATGCAGTGAATGGCTCGTACACGCACCAGATATGGGAAACAACAACGAATAATAATTTAACATTTTTTGCTTCGTTTTCCACGCGCTTTGTGAGGGACATGCTCCATATTAAATGCATAGCTAGTTGCCCAAAAATTGGTTAACAATGTTGTAACCGAAAAAGAGAGCAAATCGTTCTCCTCGCTTGCAGCGTCACTCAGCGGAGAAAGACCATAGTCATTTCAGCATCCACCAATTAGAATACAAAATTTATGTTAATCAGAAGGCCATAAACAATAAGAAATCAACGCCCCTTTGTTCAGGTGCTAATACCAGCAAATTGTTATGTTGTAAGTTTAAACACATACATTTTTTTCGTGTTTTTGATTTATTGCCGTGGGCGTATGTATGTATGATCTGATAATGTCTTGGCAACAATAAATAATAAATCAAACTAAAAAAAAAATAACAAAAATTTGATTAAAATCTAACGCACAATTCAAATTGGTGCAAAATGATTTGCTTGAACTCACACGAACTTATGTAATTTTAAATTGTGGTCTTTTAAGTGCCGAGATTTTCGGGATTGGAAATATGTTACCAAAACTAAATGTGATTAATTTTTTTGTTGCTGTAAACTATTTTTCAATATTTTTTTTGAATTTTCTTTATCGAAAACAAAAAAAAAATTTTTTTTAAATATTTTGGAAAAATTAAAAAAGCCAAAAAAATGTAAGTAATCAAAAAAGGAATATAATATTGATTACTTAAGATTTTTTGCATTACTTTTGATTTGAACAGTACCCAAAAGTAATTAAAAAGTTAACAAAAAGTAATCGATCAAAAAAAGTAATCAAAAAAGGAATGTAATATTGATTACTTAGATTTTTTGCATTACTTTTGATTTGTTTTTCATTATTTCTCCGCATGTGTTTATGCTTGTCTGCAACAGTACTAAAAAGTAATCATAAAGTAATCAAAGGTTTATAAAGCTATTATAATTCAAAATTTGTGTAGAAATGTCTTTTTAAAAAGCTTCTTTTTTTCAATTTTTAACATATTTTTTTAAACGTTTTAATAATAAATCCTTAAAGTTGCCCACCAAGATTTTTAATTACTTACCCTTTAAAGATACAAATGAACTGCTTACTATATTAAATATTAATATCATTTTTGAACTAATTAAAAAATATTTTTTTTTTAAATTAGAAATTTTTTTTGGAGTTACTCAAAAAGCCTACAATTAATATTAATATCATTTTTAAACTAACGAAAAAATAATTTTTTTTTCTTAAATTTAAAAAAGTTTTGATGTTATTGAATTTTTCTCCCAACATTTTTAGGTGTTTTTCAACTCCCAAAAAATTCCCAAAATCCCGTTATTGTAAAAATATTAAAAATTTAGCATCCCTAGCATGTGCATGGACACTCATAGTGGAGGTGATTGGCTCATAACAAAGCAACAAAGCACTTAGGCCAGCTGGCTTATTATGTTGGTTAGACTTAAGTGCGTACTGAAATGATTGCGAAATGTTTTAAATAATTTAATTCATTTTATAATATCATATAAAATGATAATATAGCAATTAAAGTGTGTCTTTGTTTGGGTGTATAAATAATATAAATAAAATATACCCAGTTGTAAGTTTATATATAAAATAATAATAATTTGCGCATATACATTCGGGGACATTTTTTTTTCGATTATTTTTGATTATACTCGTATTTGATTTTTTTCTTTCATATTTTTCCAATTCTAATCAATTAGTAATTTTCCGAAAAAATTAAAATAATCCTTACTAATTATTAATATTCAATTATAGTTGAAAGCGCTATCTAATCAATTAATTTCTCAATTCTAATGAGAATATAATAGGTCTGGTTGTTATCACTGTCTTCTCCCGAAAGTAAACTCAACTGACTTTTAAAACAATTTCTAATGAGATCTCATATTTTTGAGTTTGTAATATTGGATACTCGCCATCAATCGCCACTACTCCACTACTCCAATTCAACATTCATTATCTATTTAATAAATTCTGACACACTAGCACAACAACAACAACAACAACAAACCATAATTATGTCATAATATCAAAGCTTAGCGGTAACGTCAGCTAACATTGATTTCACGCTGTATTACATTCATATAAAATATTTTATATCGCAAAGTAGTTGTTAAGCTGATATAAACAATGATAGGTAGGCCCACTTATAATTATTACGCACAAACAGGTGGAGCTTAAGCACGAATATACATACATACACACATATATGTATATGCATGTAAGTATAAGTAAGTCCAGAGGAAATATAATAATTACTCACGAGAATAGGTAAGTCGGCGACTAGAGTAGATTGTGCGTTCGCTGAAGTATGCCATATCAACGCAAAGCATACAAACTAGGGATGTCAATCTTTTAGATTTTAACGAGCTCAGATATTTCGGGATTCGATACAATAAACTCGGGTACCCAAGATAAGTTCATGGATTTGGAATTCGGGTTTCTCCCACGATTTAAATTCAAAAAAGTGAAAAAATTTTATTACGTTATGACCCACCCAAAACCAAAAAAAGTTCCTGAATTCAAGAGTTTTAAATTTTCGTAGTAAATTCTTCGAAAGTTTTAAAGCAATTAACAAAACTTTTGTGTTTGAAAAAAAAAAATGATTGCATTTAAAATCGACTTGAGCAAATGGCACTTTTTTAGATTCAAGATCCATTTTAGCAAATTTTTTATTTTCGGAAAATGTTACATTCGAGTCAGAAATTCGAGCATTGAGTAAATTAATGGACAATTTTCGACAGTGGGTGCATAGTTCCTTCTTAGTTGATGGAAAGGCTCATGTTACATAGGGTAAGGTTTGTTCTCTGTTCATTGAAAAATCGTGCACAAATCTCGGACACATAAGAGAGAAATCCCGAGATCTTTCGCACCCGGGGTCGACATCCCTAATACAGATGCATATATGTAAATACAAGTGCTGGCAATATAAACATCCATACATAATCACTTGTTTTTAAACGGATTACAGGTGTGATTACGCATGTTGGCTGATCACCAACAGGATAACAAATTAACTACTATCGTAGTAGATCTACTACGTTTTTCGAAAGGTTAAGAATCTACTCCGCTATATTCTGCTTAATTTGGTACCATTTTTTGGGGTTTATCTACTACGAGTTTTTGTCAAATGATGTCAAAATATTTTGGTAAAATTAAAAAAGCCTAGTAATCAAAAAAGGAATATAATATTGATTACTTTAGATTTTTTGCATTACTTTTTTTTTCTTTATTGATGGCGTATTTGAAAAGTACCAAAAAGTAATCAAAAGGTAAACAAAATGTAATCAAACAAAAAAAGTAATCAAAAAAGGAATGTAATATTGATTACTTAAATTTTTTGCTTTACTTTTGATTTCTTCTTCTTTTTTTCCCGCATGTGTTTATGCTTGTATGCAACAGTACTAAAAAGTAATCAAAGAGTAATCAATCACAAAAAAGTAATCAAAGCTACATTTTTTGATTATTTTTGGTAATTTATTGTTATTTATTTGATATTTTTTTACGAATTTAGATTTTTACTACTATTTAAGTATACCGTCATTTACTACAATTTACAATTAGTCAGCTGTAACCCTGCTCGTCGCAATGCACTGTGGGCAGTTGAGAGGATTACAATGTATAAGCCACAAGCGCCAGTACCAACAACAATAATTATAACCATTCAAAAATGATTGCTTATGAGTTGGTCTTATCGCAAAATGATAGGCGGCTTATTATTTATGTTCATATGTACGATAAGAAAATAGAAGTGTTAACAACTATTGCTATTGGTGGTGAAGTTATGTACATAGGTATGTGTGTGGATCAGTGGAGTTTGTGAATCGTGGTTTGTACATTATGCTAAAACTTGAAAACGGCTGAATCAACTTGAAAACTTCCTTTTGGGACGTTAGGAAAAAAGAGGAAAATATTAAAAGGGGCGTGGCAACTCCCATGCAAACTTTATTTTCAAACTGAATACCTCTAAAAGGGTTCATGGTAGGGGCCTGAAAATTAGTAAGGAGATATTCGACATCAATACCATAATCACGGTAAAAATAAGATGTTTCCGGAAAAGGGGGCGTGGCACATCTCTGAAAGAGTTTGTGATACGTACATGAAAATTTAGATAGAAATATGACATAAGTTTTTTTCGGAGAACGGCAAATATGAGATTCACCATCGAAGTTAGGAATAAAAAACGATTTTTTTTTAATTTAGCACACGCTAATGTGTATATGTATGTATGCAATCCTCATACCGGCAAATGGGCCATTTAGTGGCAGTAACAGCAATTTCAGCAGCAATTAGAACGCTCATTAGAGAAACGCAATTGTGGCTGTACGATAAATTAACATCAGTAACAGCAACAACAAAAAATAACAACAACAAAAAAATGCTGCCAATTGAATAAAATTATAGCAACAACAACAGCAAAAAAAAAACCAACAAAAAACCCAAAACAAGAGCAACGCCAATAACAAATTCATAGGCAAGTTGTCAGTTGATTATAAGTCACAGTCGTAAACGGTAGCAATATTCGTGCAACAACAGCAGCAAACAACAACAACAAACAAAATATATGTTGTTACATTGCTGTGACCACGATTGTGACTCTTTTGCGACTTACGACGGTAGCGGCGACGCGCTGGCAAAGTGATTAAGTGCGATTTGAGTTTCAGAAAATGTTGTTGTTGCTTCAAGTAGTTGCTGTCGTAGTAGTTCTTGTTGCAACATTAAAGGCGTTTACAGCTTTATAGCGCTTTGATTTAAGCGCGCGTAATTGTTGACTATTTTATGCGAAGGAGCATTTATTTGTGAGGTAAGCGAATATGCAGCACACGCAGCACGCAGCACACACACACACACATACAAAGACAACAGACAGTGCGCAGCCTAGCTTCGCTTGCCTCATGCAGCCCAATAATATTTACATAAACCGTCGATAATTTTTTTTTTATGTTGGCATCCTGTCACCAACAGCTGTAGTATGCAACAACAGCAACTATTTATTTACATATTTTGTTTTGCTTTCACGCTCTACCCCCTGCCTCCTCTAATATTCGTGTTGGCTATGCTTGCCACGTCGCTTGCAACATGCGCTTTAGTTGCACTCAAAATGCTTGCAGCACTCCTTTAAGCTATAATTATTATTGTTGTTGTTGTTATTGTTCCAGCTAGCTCTTTAAGCAGTTAGTTAGCGCTAGTTAATTTTGCATTTTCGAAAGTCTTTGGAGCAGCATTTAATAGGCGCAACCGGGGAACTTTTTTCCATTTGACACTCGCTTTTTGCCTTTGGTATATTCTTGTTGACGGAATGTCCAGCAGCTAGCCATACGGTGTCATGTCAGAGTTGTGAACAATTTGCGCTTGTTTATGTTTTTTTTTTTTTTTTTGCTCCGTACGGCCTATTACACTTTGTAGGCCAATGAGGCTTTGACTGGCCTGTGATTGCTCTCAATTTTAATTGATTTGTCTCAAAGCGGGATAGGGAGCAGTGGCGTTATTTTACTTAAATTTGTATTCAAAGTGTCATTCATGCAACTTTTTTTATTGTTATACCCCGTTGCACAAAATAGTTTGAGCATGCTTTAATATTTTGTAAAACAAAAACGAGATGAGCTGCCTTCCATCGACAGCAAAATCTGACAGCAAATTAAGCGTGCTGAATCCATTTAATTGGAAATAATGAATGTTTCACGGGGTTGCCACCTATTTGTTTTTTTTTTTTTTAAGGAAATAGCAATATCTTATAACTTTAAACGAGTTATTCTTGTATATTTGTATATCCACTACTATCTCAGGAACGATTTAACCGACTTAAGATTTTCTACATTGGTGTTGCCACTTTGGGTGGTTCACAGGGTTGCCACCTATATATTTTTTTAAATGCTAAGCAATATAGGGCAATGTGGGTATCAAATGAAACGTATTTTAGGCCGTATACCAAGCAAAATATTTTCGAGCGGGATTGCCACCTAGGGTTGCTACCTGACCGCATTTTATGTATTCCTTTAGATATTGATCACTATCTCGGTAACGGCTACACCGATTTCGATGAAATTTGGTAGATGGATAGTATGCTTCCTTCTAAGATTTTCTACTTGGATGTTGCCACTAAAGGAAGCTTATAGGGTTGCCACCTTTCCGAATTTTTTTTGAAATATTAAGCAATATATTTATGGCAATATGGGTATCAAACGGATACCGATCAAGGTCGCCCAGGTACTGTTATTTAAAAAAAGCACTTTAAGATAGGGTTACCACCTATCAAATATTTTTAACTAAGCTCTCTCACTTGAGTTTTAACATAGTTGCGATCCCTACCCGCCCCCTTCGAAATCCAAAAAGCGAAATTTCGTAAAAAAATATAGACCCCCCTCCCCAAAATCCTGGATCCGCCACTGATTTAGTGTTGCCACTCAATTCTTTTACATATTCTTCGCCCTTCAAAAATCGATACTATTTATGTATAATATAACCACCAATAATTTTTTTCATCAAACACACAGCTAGGTATAATAAAACTAAGTTGCTTACCGCCCAATCCTGCACTTTTTACTTATTCTTACTTTCAAGCAAAAAAATCACTTTATGTTGCAACAATTCAATTATTAAATTTTACATGCGTTTGCCAGCTTGGCTGTTTACTTTTGTTGTTGCAACTTCACATTTGTGACTGCAACGACATTTTGCGCCAATTATTGTCAAGCAATCATTGTTTTTTCCACGTCACACAATTGCAATACACGACGACAATGTCTAAACGACAGTTCGAGCATTTTTGCAATTCGAACATTTTAATAAGTCACTGTAGTAAAAGTCATTGTTGTGTATTCACCGTTAAACGCTCGAGAGAAGAGAAAAAAACAAAAACTAAACAAACAGACATAATTAAAATATAAATGCTTGTAATTGTATTTATGTCATGCAACTGTCATTATGTAATAATATTTAAAAAAAAATTAATTGACATATTAATAGTTGGTGAATAAATAAATATGTTAGCCAGCTGTTTGTTGTGCGTCTAGACAAATCACTTAATAGGTAATATTTGCGGTGTTTCTTTGGAAAGCGATAGAGTACAATTTTATGTAAATATTTTTTTTGTATTAATTACATTCTTTTTGAAATTTTAATTCGAAATTCCGGTTTTATGAAAGGTGCTACGCCCCTTTTTCCCGATAACTCCCCACATTTTTCCCATGAGTATGGTATTGATATCGCATATAGCTATACCAATTTTCAGGTCCATACCTTCGACGCTTTTAGAGATATTCAGCAGGAAAAATTAAGTTTGAATGGGAGGTGCCACGCCCTCCTTTTTCCATTACTCCAATTTATTTTTGCGTGTATGGTATTGATATCAAATATGTCGTTACCAATTTTCAGATTCCAACCTTGAACCGTTTTAGAGATATTCGGCCTGAAAAATAAAAACTTGAATGGGAGGTACCACGCCCTTGTTTCCGATAACCCCAATTTCTTCTCGTAAGTATGGTATCAAATATCAAATATGTCATTACCAATTTTTATGCCCCTACAATGAACACTTTCAGGGATATTACACCAAATTTATATGGGATGTGCCATGCCCTTTTTTCGATAACTTTAATTTTTCCCCATGGGTACAATATTTTTATCAACATTTTTCAGTGCCAATTTTCAGGTCCATGCCTTGGACTTTTTTTGAAATATTTAGCCTGAAAAATCAAATTTTTATGTGAGGTGCCACGCCCCTTTTCCCGATAGCTCCCACTTTTCTTCCGTGAGTATGGCATTGAAATCGTATATCTCGTCGATACCAAATTTCAGATCTCTACCATAAATTCGTTTTAAGATATTCAGCCTGAAAAATCAATTTTGTATAGGAGGTGCCACGCCCCCTTAATATTTTCGTCTTTTATTTTTTCCTAAACTTGCGCATATTAAATACAATCAAACTCTTAAATGAAGTTTTTAATATACAATGTACATATTGTGCTCGCCGAGATCCACATATTGACAGATATCTCCGCAACCGGTTGAGTTATTGAAATAAGGATATTTCAAATAATAAAAAAAAATTGTATTGCAACGTAAAACTTTATTTAAAATTTTTTTTTTATACATCTTTATGAGCCTTTTTCCATACTTTTGCGATATCAAGAATTCCTCGTAAAAAACCAATTTACTTTTTTGGCCACCACTGTATTCATTTAGGAAGAAATTATGTTTCATGGTATAAAATGAGTTCTAAATTTTAAGTTTGACAGCTATTAGAAATTTTGTGAAAAATTCATTCGTGTCCAGCCAGCAGTTTATAAGTAATGCGCGTTCAAACTTACAGACAGACAGACAAAAATTCTAAAAACGGTTATTTTGGCTTTTACGACGCTATTTGCATTCCTCCGATATATTCAAAGTGTAGATAACGAAATATTACAATTTTATGACATGTAAAAGCACAAGAATAGCTCTATTAACGTTACAAAGTTTGGCCATTTTTTGGTGGTTGCTCTGTCGCTCTAAATTATTTACTGCGTCGTTACGAAAATCCATAATTGCCAAATTAACACTTCCAAATCAATAAAAAATTTTAATTATATTTAATGATGAAATCGAACTATTTTGCATGTTTCAATGCTGAAAGTCTTCCAATGGTATGACTCATTTTGGCATAAATGCTTGTTTGTTATTGATCAAAAGATTTGTTGTAATTGCAAAAATATACATATATGTATGAATATAATTTTAATTTGACTATATAAATTACACGCACTACATAAAAGTCTACCGCATGCGAACTGACATACATATGTACATACATAAGAAATATGTACTTGTACGATTTTAAATGCTGCAATTTTTTTAAATACTCACCACTCACACACACACACTTTCATACACACTCACAGCCATTCACACGCTCATACATAACAAATGTCCAGTTTGACTGAGTATTGTACATAGCTGCCGGATTGTCTAAATCTTAAGCCATCAGCTGGCTGGCAGCTGGTATCGGTATCGCCTTCTACCATCGACCATTGGCATCTGCACTGGCCAGCCGTCACATATTTCGCATGCGATACACAATTTCGAATGTATTTATCTAATGCAGTGCAATGCGAATCGAAAGATTTTCTAGATTAATTGTCGGCTTGAGTGTAATTACTTGTTACCAGTTGGATTAGCCAACACACACTTCAGGGCAATTATTTGCATTTTTTCGTCACTTTGTTTGTAGTTTTTATTTTTTTATTTTTATTTGTATGAGATTGCCTGCTTTGTTGATTTGAAATATTATTGTTGTAGATTTCTTAATTAATCAGTGCCTTGAGACTGTTATGCTAAATCGCTGATTATGTGGAATAGATCGTACAGGTGTACGAGTAACAATTAGACGAGAGCTAGCTACATATAAGATTTTTCTACCAACTCACTCCTACATATTTACTTGGCATGGATGCTTAGCAGGACGAGCTAACAGTGTACTAATTTTTAATGACAAACAAATGAGCTTAAGGTGGCTACAGCTCTAGTCTTCTATCCTTCCGATGTACCGATGTCCTGTTCTTGCCAGAGTAGTGCAGCAACAACAGAAGTGTTCAGCATGCTCTAACTTAGCCTATTCCATACAGCTGTGAGAGCACAAATTATTAATACAACAATTTATTTTTTTTTAATTTCTTTTTTATATCTTTTTTTATTTTTTTCATATTTCATTTAATTTTTTTTTTATTTTATTTTATTTTTTATATTATATTTTTTATAGTTCATCTTATTTTTTTTTTTATTTTTTTTGTACTTTATTTTATTTTTCATTTTTTTTTTAATTTTTTTTTACATTGTATTTAATTTTTTTTAATTTTTTTAATTTAAACTTTTTTTCTTTATTTCTTTATTTTTTTATTTTTTTTTATTTTATCTTTATACTATTATTTTTTTTTATATTTTATTCTAGAATGATGGAAAAAATCTTGCAAATAATTTCGAATTTAAAATTAATTTTTTAGATCGATTATTGCTAGCTTAGATTTTTTAGGAATGATACAATTTTGAAAGTAGCAAAATGTAACCGCATACAGTTTTGCAAAGAATTTAATTATGTACTCCGAAAAAAAAACTTGATTTCAAATTTTTTCACGCGTGCCGCTCCAGAGTAATCAACCTTTATATAGACCAACTAATTGTATCTCAATTCGAATTTAATATCTTTAAAGTACGAAAAAAAACATAATTTCGCACTGCAAACATTTACAAGAAAAGCAACAAATTGCTTAGCATCTCCATTCGCTTACCTGACTCTCCGCAGTGGCATGACGCGTAGGAGTGAATGATTTAAATTTAATTTGAATGGAAGTACGTCTTACAAATTTCAATCCACTGCAGTGCCTCCGAGTATTTTTCCACTTTTTACCATTTTACTCCTACCTATTCGTGTATTTTATCACCTTTCATCTGAAAATTTGTTGCTTTTTCTTTTTTGCTTTGGCGCAACACAATGAATTTGCAATTTGTTCCTGTGCGACGTTGTGTTGTTCCTTTTAATTGATTTACATACGTGTAAATGAAAATTTGTTCGCTACTACACACATTCGTTTCATTCGATCAAATCTGTGCTGTTGTTGTTGTTTTGCCCAATATACATACATACATATATACATGATAACTAAGCCATTTGTTGGTCATGTTCACAAATTTGTTTCTCCCCCTTGGTATGCGGTAAATTGAATAATGAAAGGCGTCGTAGCACACAAATGCGGATATGTGTGTGTGAGTTAACCCGCATGGCGCAAAATACTTTTACACCACGAAACCCTCATGCACAAACGCTATGGTTCACACATAGTTAAACGTGCTTTGATTTTGATATAATTGATTGGCTGGAAAATGCGTTCGGATTTATTTATATGTTATATGCAAATTAATTTAGTTTTCGTAATATTTGTTATTTTTTTTATTTTGCCTGCATTCTCTTCTGACAACACCAATTTATTTACATACTAAAAATCTTAATGAATGGTAAACTTTCATGTAATTACTTGTACAATTTCCCCCCCACCTCAAACTTTGATTGATGATCTTTTGGATTTTTGATTTTGTCTTAGATAATGTGAAATAAGTAAATTAAATTTATTTAAACTAGTTGGGGAAAAAGAAATGTCTGACATAACAAATAATTCGTACAAAGATTGATATAACATATTGTATGTATGTATGTATGTTGTCTGCATTACACTGCACGAAAAAAATATATATTTTTTATTCAAGTATTGTAAAATCTGGATTAAAATTAAAAGTCAATTATATTAAACTGCTCTATTAGTTTAATTGATTAATTATGATAATCGAACATTTTTAGAGTAATTAATCGATTAAGATAAAATTTTGTGTTCGATTAATGAGAATTAATGAGGATTTATTTCGTTTTCAAATTCAATCCTAGGACTAATCTAATTAATCAAAATTTCAATTACAAATTTATATTTCAATTTTAATTTATATGAGCCTGATTCCATATATCATATTGGAGTCATATAGCACACCTTTTTTTCTCATAAACGGCACTCATTAATCTTCGTTAATCGCAATTAATCAATATTTTAATCAAACTGAAATTTTAATTAATTTGATTAATCCTAAGATTAAATTTCAAAACAAAATAAATCCTCATTAATCGAACACAAAATTTAATCCTAATCGATTAATTATTCTAAAAATATTCGATTGCCGTAATTAATCAATTATTACGAAAATAACAAAAAATTTAGTTCGATTAGCAGTGATTAAGATTAATAATCAATAATTAACAGGTCTGTTTGGTACATTAATATTAATCTTCAAAGTAACGAATAAAAAATACTGAATTTAATAAGAGATCGAGTTTAGGCATTAAGTACCCAAAAATCTAGTGCTTTTTTTTCAAATTTTTAGGTTAGAGACGAATCACGAATACCTTTAGATAAACTGTGAAGGTGGGTTTAGGTTTAGAGCAAAAGAAATACATTGGAATATAACGAGTTTATTGGCTATACAATTTTAAGGCAGTGAAACAAAGTTTTTTTTATTGAGTAGAAAAAATTGAATCAAAATATATAAATTTTTTTTTTTTTTCATAAGGCCTAAAAATTATTTTTTTTCTTCACCATTTCGAAAAATAATTTCAACATAATTTTTGCGGCACAGTCTAATGTGTATTACTTTAGTTAAACTTATAAATGACAAACCTCTTATTGTTTCTGCCTCTCAGTTCAAAAGTTAATTGCTTTCAACAAAGGAGAAAAAGTACTTTTAATGGTCTCTTCACCTTTTCCACTTTCAAATATAAAAATTCCATAGAAGTTATTGATTTGAATTCCGATTTTCTTTTAAAAACTCTGTGGGATGGCGTCCGACAAACAAAATTAAATTACTTTAAAATAGTTATGTTGTGAAGTTACATACTTTTTAATTTCGATAAAGGGCAACAAGTTGAGATCCAGCATGATTGCGAAATATTACCTTTATAAGCCGTTCGAAACTAAACGAACTTGCAGACAAGACAACACACATTGGGGCTATTTTTTTAGACTGAGGCTGATTAAATGGTAACATATTTTATAGAATAGGAATGAATAGAAATGGGAAAAGGTATACTAATAGGAATATCCTACTACCAGCAGTAGCTAGTCCACGATTTACTGAACTCATCTTCTATCTTTAAATGAGTCCAGTCTCTGCCTTATAAATAGTTTTGGCGCACCCTCTCACCAAAAAAAAAAGTATTACCTCAGCAAACGCTTTCATAGCACAATTGAATTGTGCAGTGTTCGATATTTTCCAGCTTGCAAAACGTACTCATAACTCCCAAAAACAAATAAAAACCAAAAGTAAGTCAATACCTAAGTTTTTCCAAATACCAACGAGCATACTTGCACAAACATATGCTCGCTGACTTGATTAAGGAAAATTGGTGTAATAGAAAAAGCTCCAACATTTTTTGACTATTTTAAGGCGGCATATTTTAGAAAGTAGCATTACGTGTGACCAACTACGCCCCCTTCACTGACCACTATGTGCAGCGGCCCACAAATGATTGTTACAATGTAGCGACACCATCCATTCAAGGCACATACGAACGTTCAAGTACTTATAAGCACATACAAGCTCCCGTATGAAGTTTATCGACAAAAATATCGCATGTGCACACACCTACTCACATGCGCGTTTGGTAAGCCGCAGGTCGTATTGGGTGATGGCAACGATTTGTGGGTTGATGATTGTTTGCGCTGTTTTTATTTTTAGATTTTTGGTGGAGGTGTTGCTGTTGGTGTTTTAAACGACTGCTTGATAGGATGGTGGCAATCGATCTCCTTGCTAAAATATAATTTCAATTTTATTGTTTTAACGTCACGATTTAATGTTGTTGTTGCACTTGTAGTAATGTAGTATTTATGTTGGTTGTGAGTAGGCCACACTTTAGTTTGTATACCCAGAGGTGCTAGATATTAGGACTAAGTACCTGAATTCATTGTTAAAAAGGGTATTTTTCAACCGATTTTGAAAGAATAATTTTCGATACTCAGAAATTGAGCGAATTTCTTTGAGGCAAATTTTATGAGCTGGAAAATTGCATATTCCAATTTTATTTTTTATTTTTCACGGTACCGATTTTGGATATCTCATATACCACATAGGAATAGGAGTAGGAATAGGAATAGGAATAGGAATAGAAGTAGGAGTAGGAATAGGAATAGGAGTAGGTGAGGATAAGAATAAGAATAAGAATAGGAATAGTAGGAGTAGGAATAGGAATAGGAATAGGAGTAGGAATAGGAATAGGAATAGGAATAGGAATAGGAATAGGAATAGGAATAGGAATATGAATAGGAATAGAAATGGGATTATTAATAGGAATAGAAAAAGAAATTGAAATAGGAATAGGAATAGGAATAGGAATATGAATAGGATTAGGAGTAGGATAGGAATACAAATAGGAATAGGAATAGGAATAGGAATAAGAATAGGAATAGGAATAGGAATAGGAATAAGAATAGGAATAGGAATAGGAATAGGAATAGGAATAGGAATAGGAATAGGAATAGGAATAGGAATAGGAATAGGAATAGGAATAGGAATAGGAATAGGAATAGGAATAGGAATAGGAATAGGAATATGAATAGGAATAGAAATGGGATTATTAATAGGAATAGAAAAAGAAATTGAAATAGGAATAGGAATAGGAATAGGAATAGGAATAGGAATAGGAATATGAATAGGATTAGGAGTAGGATAGGAATACAAATAGGAATAGGAATAGGAATAGGAATAGGAATAGGAATAGGAATAGGAATAGGAATAAGAATAGGAATAGGAATAGGAATAGGAATAGGAATAGGAATAGGAATAGGAATAGGAATAGGAATAGGAATAGGAATAGGAATAGGAATAGGAATAGGAATAGGAATAGGAATAGGAATAGGAGTAGGAATAGGAATAGGAATAGGAATAGGAATAGGAGTAGGAATAGGAATAGGAATAGGAATAGGAATAGGAATAGGAATAGGAATAGGAATAGGAATAGGAATAGGAATAGGAATAGAAATGGGATTATTAATAGGAATAGAAAAAGAAATTGAAATAGGAATAGGAATAGGAATAGGAATATGAATAGGATTAGGAGTAGGATAGGAATACAAATAGGAATAGGAATAGGAATAGGAATAGGAATAGGAGTAGGAATAGGAATAGGAATAGGAATAGGAATAGGAATAGGAATAGGAATAGGAATAGGAATAGGAGTAGGAATAGGAATAGGAGTAAGAAAAGGAATAGGAATAGGAATAGGAATAGAAACCGAAAAATTAATGGAATGGATAAAGAATAGAACAAAAAGTAGAAGAATAACGCGAGTAAATAGAAATGGAAAAAAAATACTAATAAGTAGTAGAAAAAGAAAATTAAGACGTAGCATGAAGCAATTTCATTAACAATGGAAAACGAAATTGACGTATTATAAAAGAATGCACAGCAGGGTATTTAAACCTCGTTAACACTTGAACTAAAATTTTTTTTGCTCGTTGTCTTTGTTATTTGGAGCTCCCAGAAAATTCGCATTTTCTGGTAAATTATTTGATTTTCACATTTTGTAAAAAATTCGTGTAAATATTTCATACTCAGCGTTTTATGGTTATGAATGGTGTTGCCACCTTTTAAAGCGATTACACTTTCTACTAGATTCAAGCGCCGCGCTCTCCATCTCTCTTCCACACCGCGCCATATATGTAGCGCAAAAACAGTTCAAGTCAGTAGGCGCAACACAGCACGTCGTGAAATCATTGTTGTTGCCTGCTGCTTAATTTAAATGAAATGAAATGTATTCTGTTCCCTCTGTAGGTAAGCTGATGTATAAAAAGGCTGCTCCTTACCACCTACAGCCTTATGCAATTGCAAACTAATACAGCAATGACCAATAATGGTTTGTTACGTTCATCAAACACCAACTAAATTGTTGCCACTTTTGCTACTAACATTGTTGTTGTTGTTGTTTTATTTCAAACGCACAATCATCAGGTTGTTGTTACATTGGCTCATGCATTATTATTGGTTGTCTGTCGTACGCAATTCATGCAACTTTACGTACTTTGCCTGTAGCCGACGAAAGGCAGCCTGATTGGTGGCAGTTAAACGGCGGCCTAAAAAAATAATAAACGCAATGCCCCACAACGTGTGCCAATTTTCACAATCACTCGCAATCACATTCGCATTCGCACTTTTCGACACATTTCTGGATATTTTTTTATTGTTTTTTTTTTTTATTTTTGGTAAGTTATACCAACGCACAAATTTACATGAATGGTATTATTATTATTTTATTAGGGTGGCCATTGTAATGATTTCGAAATTTAATATTCATGTCTAGCGCCCAACAAAGCCGAAGCTTTTGTGTAGTTATTTCAAATTCTGTTGGATTCCCAAAAAAATTTCAAAATCATGCCAAACTCTTTCAGTTTAGAAAATTTAATTTTCACATTTTGTTTAAGCAGCTGTCGCTGATGTGCTCTTGAATTATTGCCGAAAGCAACAAGGAACACCTTAATAAAAATCAATACATTTACCTATACACATGCACATACTTATTTGTTTGCAATTTATTTGTTCAAAACGCAAGTTGATTGACCATAAAAAGCTTTTTGAGTAAAAGTTAAATCGCATTTACTACGATCGCACCGCTAATTTGATACTCGATTTACTGACTTATTTATGCCAGACGCATATGCAACAACTAATGATTTTTAAATGTTACTTAAATTTTTTATATCAAAATTTATGTACATTTAATTAATAAACTCTAGCAAATAAAAACACAAAAAAAAAAAAATAAAAAATAATAATGGTTTTTTGTTGTTTATTGAGTGTGTTTGGATAGATATATATTGAGATAAGATAAACGCGCCTATCGTATAAATATAATAAAGCAATTTAAGCCAAATAATTTCTGCTACATATACAGTTATTATTAGACAATCAAAGCATACCGTTAGCGAAATTTGCTAAAGCTGGGATTTATATGAATGTGTGTCAATAACATAAAATGCAGGATAATTTGACTGCATGAAGTTCGTGTCTTAAGTCTATTGTTCAATTAGCTACAGTGACCATATTCGAGTTAATTGAATAACTGCAGTCGCGCTTTGTACATATGTATGTACGAGGGTTTTTTTTGGCAAGTATGTGACTTTAAGCTATATAAGTGATCAGTAATTTTGATAAAATCCATTGCACAGAAAATTAAGTTGACTAATTAGACTATGTTGGAAAAAATATATTTTTTTTTGCAAAAAAAAAAAACAATTTTTATTTAAAAAGTCACCGATTTTAACAAACTTCAGTCACGCTACAATTTTCAACACAGAAAAATGTAGGTCCCTTTCTCTATATTATTAGCATTACTTCGCGCTTCCACTTCAACGCCAGCTTAAGTTCAAGCAGCAACGGAAATAAAACTTCCATACAAAATTTTTACTTAATGAAACTATTTTTGCTTTTACTCAATTCATAGTTAAGTAATTTTACGACTGTTACACAATTGATGTTTAAACTAATTTTGAAGTCCAAAAGCTGTTCTCTATTGTGGCGGTTACATTAATTTGCTGACGCTCAACACGGCTTAGCTTTTATTTACGACAATTATTCACACATTTTACATTGTTCATGCGTATTTTGAGTTTTTTATATATATGTATTTTAATTTTTTTTTCTATTTATTTTTTGTTTTTTTCCCCTTTCCTTTTTCATAATATCATTATATTTTATGTATAAAATCCAACATTTATTTGTTATTTGAGAAAAAATGCGAACAATGATGTTGTCTAGTTTTGTGTGTGCCCCATTATGTTAGTTGGACTTAGATAAGCGTGTAAATTTCTTATGTCCACACGTATATGTATGCATATGTATGTGCAAATAAAGATATGTTCGTGCAACAGGAAAATATTACAAGCGCTTTTGAATTGATTTTCATAATTGTCTCAGCGTCACATAAACAAACAATTCATATGTTGCATGCTTAGTATACGCGTTCACATATATACTTATACAAAGACAAACAAACATTACTTTTTTATAATTTTATAAGGATATACAGGGTGATTGATGAATTTTGAAACTACTTAAAAATAAACAAAGCCAAACAATATAAACAAAGTAATAAAAATGTGTTATAAAATAAAAATTTGATTAATAAAATCGTTCGATTTCGATATAAATTCTCAAAACTAATTTGACATTAATTCACTTTGCAATGTGAGTGACATTAATGCCATTGACATTATGACCCACCACCTCAAAAATCTACGAATTTTCGCAATAACCCTGTATATTACCACTGAGTGGGTTGTTCGCCTAGTAAACTATTTAGTTATTTTTCCTTTCTTTGCGCCTTGTTTTTGTGTTTACACTTTGTATTAATTTCAGTTTTTTTGTTTGTTATTAATTTTTTATGACGTGTGTGTACATTTTAAATTCAGAAAATATTATGAAAACCATAAAATCAATGTATTTATGAGGGTTTGAAACATGTTTCGCCAGCAATGCTTCCTCAAAACCAAAAAAAAATTGTTGCATGTTGGCGCTATATAAAAGTCTCTAATGATTGCACGAATGGCTTTGTAAAAATTTATTTGTTTTATATTTCGCACATTTTTATTTGTGAATGCTAACAAACATATGTATGTATGTGTGTGTGTGTGTGTGTGTGTGTGTGTATGGTGGTACAGTAGAGTGCATGAAAATGTACTACTCAGCTGGTCAAATGATTGACAGACCGGCGCCGTAAGTTCTTTGATGGATGAAGTTGAGTGGTTACCGAAAAGTTAATAGTTGCTATGGTGTTTGATTATAATTTTTTAATTTTTTTTTAGAACAGCCAATTTTTATTCGTAACTACTTTGCAACATATGTATTATAAATAACATAGGAGTCTGAATTATATTTTCAAAATTCATCTGAAAACCTTGGCAACAGATAAATAGGAAATAAAAAAATATGTCCAAAATATAGAATTGAACCAAAAAAAATTTAAATAAATAGATGTTGGAATAAATTCATCATACTTTTCGAGAAGAAAAAAATTCGTCAGAAATAAAACAACCTAATGTACACTCGTAAACAAAAAGTAGGTGTTAAAATGAGAACTGAAATTATAAATGCGAATATCATTTTAAAAAAACAAACAAAAAAATTTAAAAACTATTAATTAATTTCAACTAAATTGTTACCCAGACCTGATCGTTAGCCAGAATTAGACAGCAGAAATTCTGACGATGAGAGAGCCGTTTTTGACCAGTACGGAAACTGAGCTGAATTAACTGTAGACAAATTTAAAACGTGTGGGTTATTTATGCCCATCACTGGCCAAAAATAACTGGCTGTAAGTAAAAGTTTAATAATTATTTATTTCTCATATCATTTCCTTTTTTTGTCGAATGGGTATGTCAGAGGTACACGAACTATGTATTGCTATTGCCAAAATATTCTTCAATATGGCAACTCTGAAAAATACAAAATGACAGAACATGGCGCCCGATGTATTGAATTTTTAAAATTTTGAATTTATTTTGTTATAAACTTCAACGTTTTTTATTAAGAATATTTAAGTTATTTCGACGTGGAAATTGTATAACTTTTATAAAATGAAATGTTATAACAACTTTCATCCTATGTTTGTAAAAATTAGAATTCGAAAAAAAAAGTGAAGATCTGCTCCTAAAAGACTGTTAAAAATATATAAATAGCTTGCAAATTTCTTATTCCCCTTTTACTGACTTTAATTTATTTTTTTTTATTATTACAAATTATTTTTTTGTACATTACTATTTACGCCATGAATATTTGCATAAAAATGTGAGTTTATAAACGAATGTAATGAATGCAAGCGCTAATTTTCATTTAACATTTTATTTTAATGCTTTCGATTTACCTCATATTTGCTTTTCTTGATGTTTGTTTTTGTTATGCCAATGTTGCACAAACATTTAATGGCATAATTTCGTTTCAAAAAAAAAAAAAAAAAAAAATCATCAAGAATTGAAAGAGAAATATTGTTTGCTGTTGCGAAATCGAAAGTTGGCTATAATTTTTGTAAATGAAAGTTGCCACACGTGAATAAAAAAAGAAATAAAAACAACAACAAAAATGTGTTCACATTATTGCTACCGCCACATTACAAAGCACTTGTTGTTGGTCTGACCGAAAAATTAAAACGAAATCATAAATTCGTATCAGTCAGCTTTTCCACACTTGTTGCTTAGAATAGGCAACCAACCAACCAACCAGCCAACTTAAGACACGATTCAGGCAAATTATCATATCATTAAAGTGCACAATGAGCAAAACACGTTCAACATACATGGACACATAAATACATATACCAAACCATATCATATTATATATAAACTCTTACGCGAAGCAAAGCAAGTATCCATTTTTGTAAATAGCCGGACGTTGCGCTATGTTGCAAGTGAATTTTAAGCGCCACACAGGCGTCAGCAACGTCACAGCCTCCACATCCAAAAACAAACATACAAATGTACATAAATAACGGTATCAAAAAATCAAAAAACCTAGCAACACCTACTTGCATAAATAACAGTAGCCAAATGATAAAATAAAGCAACAACAATCAGCACAGCATAAAAGGTAAACAAAGCATTTTTAAGAATGAACTGATTTTTGGGTACTCAAAATAAACCCAAAAAAATTAAGAAAATAAATACTTTTTATTTTAAAATCTACAGTTATATATATTTTCTACCAACCGCTAACTTGCAAACATAGTTGCCATACTAGAAATGTGGATCAAAATGCTATTTCGTAATGTAAGATACACATGTACAGTACCAAAACCCAAATCCCGTAAACGGTAGTTGTCAAAAAGATTTATGCTGCTATTTGTTGAAATAATTTGTCAGTTGGAAATTCATTCTACTTAAATATAACATTACAATGTTGTTGTGATTTTTCTATTTGGCTGCCATAACCAAAGAGGGTGCTCACACCAAAGCTGATTAAGGATATTCCCACAATTCCACTCGTTTGCTAAGCGATCTAAATAGTTAAATTAAAACACGCTTTTGGAATGCATGTATTTATGAGTACTTATGAGTATTTACGGTCATTATACTAAATACTGCATACACTGTAACTACGCGCATAGCACCCATAAAAGTTCGTTTTGCCAATTTAATTAGATTAGATTTGTTGTAAAGATTGATCTCATAGATAAAAGCTTAGTGGTAATTAGAAAACACGCATAATAATGAGTTTTGGTAAATTGGTGTTAATTGGCTTGGGAGCCGAAACTACCCATACCTTTTTTGTATGAGATTTTGTCTTTTGCTCGTTTGTGCCAAAAAGGTTGATAACAAATTGCAAAAGCTACAAGAGCCTTTGTTCAGATCATCTGTTCAATAGCTCCCAGCAATAATGTCAATTTCCATTGCACTGTTCGTCGAGCATAGAAATACCAAAGACCTTATGAAGTTAATCTTTTAACTGAAGTAGTACGTTAATTCCTTCAATAACCTTAACTAAATTTTGTGTCACTACTTTGCAAGTGGCAATGTATATAAGCTTTTTCAAACCGTGTGGCAACGCACTTCCTTTTCATATGTCGAAACAGCTGATCGATTTACCGTTAATTTTGCAAAACTTTATAACTTCTCATATTTTACCAAATTATTAATTTACGTGTAATAAGCGCTTAAATTACGTTTTTTGTGAATTAAACTATCACAGAAAATCAAGTGCGCTAGTGAATAACGATACCAAAGCAAGGTGTAAGAAAGAAAGTAATGATACAAAGAAAATGAAATGCAAAAAAAAGTGAGGGTTTCACTTCAAAAACATAGACGGATATAACTAAATCCACTCAATTCATCGTCGTGGTCATGTTGGTGTACTAATTGAAAGGTTCACCCTTTTCTTCTTTTTTTAATACACACATTTAACCAAAGGTATTTTATCATTCCATATCCATTAAAGTTATACAAGCTAGTTCTTTTTTATCCGTCACATGGCCAGAACCACTGTTTAAATTTTTGTAATGATTTGAAAACCCAGTAATAAGCATAGTTAATGCAAATCTTGTATGCCATTAATGTCAATTTGCAATGTCTTCTATCGCATTGCTTACTTGTACAACAACATCACATATTGGTAAACCACAATTGGACAAAGGAGCTCCTACAGTGAGTCAATTGGAATTCACACGTAAAAGGCATATCTAAAAGCCAATGAATAGAAAGCAAAAATGCTAGCAACAGAAACAACCAACAACAAGAAAAACGTATGTTCATTGGTACATATACATATTTTAAACTTTTATTGTGTAATTCATTTGCAAGTGATCGCTTTCTTGTATTAAACATGCTGTTGTAAAATTGCAAATATAATTCCGACTAAATAAATGTGGCATAAATTACGACTAATAAGCGTACCTAATACAAGAAGGAAAAATTATTTGAAAAATGAACTCAGGTAAATGGAAAGTTCAAAGCTTGCGTAAAACCGAATTTTAACCAAAAAAAATTTAAAAAAAAAATCTAATAAATCTCACAGTGACTCTCGGTATTTCTTTGTTAAAATTTGTTGTTCAGTTTTGTTGTTGTTGGCACTTTCTGTTGTTGTTGCTTTGACCGACTGGCCAATTTTCCGCATGCACCAATTCACCAATTGACCAACTAGAAATAATTCAATCGCAACGCATACATTTCGCTGGTGGTAAACAGCAAATATTTTTGTATTTGTGCTTTTAATCATAAAATGTTGTGCTGTATGGATCTTTAGAGGGTGTGTGTGGAATTTATAGTTTTTGGGTTGTTTGCGTGGTGGATATGGAGAGGATGACTTGGCCTCCCTCGGCGCTTCCAATTGGATATGAATGCTTTAAACATAGTCAACCACTCTCTACGTTTCTTAAGAATGGGCATTTTTAGTTCCACCCTAGTGAACCCACACACCAAGAAATCAGGATTTTTGTATTAAAAAGCTCACTACAAGTTTCCTTCAGAGTGCCTGCGGTACGTATGTTGGCTTTCTTCATTCAACTTTTTAGCCTACAAACTTGCATGAGACTTACTGTCTGTAAGGTTAAAGATTGAGTTTGAATGTTATTGTTGTAATTATTGTTGCATTTACATGTGTCCGCTTTTGTATTTGATAATTTATTGTCACAGAGATTACCCTCGCTGTTGGCGCTTTCAATTGGCCGCTGTTAGCGTACTTTAAATTTATAATCTACACGTGCAATCAACGGCCATAATTCATAATTCGAATAAGTTCGTATGTGGAGTATTCGGTATGTGAACACATGAAAGTGCGGAGTATTTACATACATACAAAAAAAAAAAAATTTTGGACCTGCGACAGCTGGCTTTGGTAGTTTTAGATCTCGGCTCTGAGCTAGCTATGTACACCATAGTTGATACCTTCTGGACAAAGCCAACTCATCTCATACAGGTTTTTTACATTGGTCCAATATTTAAAAAAAAAAATTTTCCTACTTCCGATGATCGCAAGAGCAAGTCATTAGTAAGAAGGTTCAAAATAATTGACAATATTATTAGAACATTCATTTCTCAAATCTCACTCCTGTGACAATATAAATCTCTGTACAAATAACAATTATGGTCTGCCTGACCTAGTTTTGTCATTCAGAAATTTATTTCAATTGCTGGATCCAATTTTAATTATAAATTGTTTTCATTAAAAAAAGACTTAATCAAAAAAGCCTGACGATCCCCAAGAGTCCAAAAGTCGTGCAACAAGAGCACATACAGCGAATTGGCCATAAGCCACTTAAGAAAGTCAATCGGGCCTTGGATGTTGTCAACATCAATCTCGCTAGCAACGTCATCGTCAACTGCAGATAAATTCATATTTGGTCTTTGGTTGATGTCGCTACATAAAATATCACAATCGACATAGTTATGTATTTACAGCAACAATTGCAGCACAAAGTTTCGTTCCAGTGCAGCCGACATTGTTGCACGTTTACAAGATTTTTCAACTCTTTTTCCTAAAACAATAAAATGCTACAATTTTATCACAATTTTAGATAATTTTTGTACGTCGCTATTTTTCGTGAATATAAAATTTGGAGCTGGATTTGCAGACATTAAATTTGCTAAATTTTTGGAATCTGTCTTGTTCTATATTAATAGTATTTCACATATAATTATGGTGGTTATGTGGTTTGTTGAATGGGACGTGACAGGTCAGTGAGCGTTAAAGTGATATTGAAAGTCCTTTGTCGGGTATAGATCCGTTGCGCGACCCTTTTTTTAGATGGGGAACTTATTTAAGTATACCCAAGTCAATCCGATATGGTAGATTCGGGGAATATAGACTTAAAATGCACAGTCCTTTGAAAGAGTAGATGGCAATATTCATATTTACTTGCATTTCAGGGCTGAACAAGCACGTTTTGAGAAGTAGGCTGCCAATCTCGTGGTGATGTCTTCTTCAAGAAAAACTTTAGGTATTTGTTTCCTTTGGCACTCAACTACTCAACTATGAGCAAAAGCTCCTTCACGAAATTGTGCACCGTCTTGGAGAATTTGAAGCGAAAGGAAACTAGTTTCAAAAATTCAATTTCACTTGAGAAGGGAGTTGCAATCCGCAGTATTTCTGTGCAGAACACACTTTTTCGGCGCACCCTATGGTTGTATCTACAGCAAACACATTGAAATCACAAAAAAAAATTTCACTTTTCTTACAAACTATTAAAAATCAAAGTTCTTCGGAGGCGGATTCGTATTAATGAGATCGAAAAGCGTCTTCTTATTCCGCACATTTTTGGACGTGATGTCGCATTCGGTGGCAGTCGTAAACTGTTACCGTACTTTTAAGCAAAGGTGGATACATACGCTTTTACTATGGAGCTTCCAACTATTGCAGCAATCTATTCCACTTTTTAGTTTATAATTTAATGATTTTTATTAATTGTAATAAAATTTTGTATAAAATACCCGCGCACGACAGTTGAATATATTTACAACAATAACAATGTCAGAAGATAAGAAGAAATGTCAAAAAAGCAACCAGTATTGCCAGTCGAGTCTCAATTTTTTTCGAAGATTATAGGGTTAATTTCAGCATACATATGTAATGCTAATGCAAAAATAAAGTTGCATTTTGCTGTCAAAGTTTGTATGGAAAATGCGAAAACAAATTCTGCATTTTGGCCTAAATGTTAAAGTGCGAAGAAAATGTAAAATGCTGGCTCAGCATGAGAAGCTGTTACATTGAAATACCACCCTGTGTTTCGTCCAATTCTTTACTTCAAACTTAGAGGTCGCTGTGCGCTCTACAATCAGCTGATATATTTAAACGAATGTCAGTTTTGCTCGCAAGTGTTGCAGATTTGATAATTTACCTATTTGTAAACAAAAAATAATTTCGACAATAAATATACAATAACATGGATGGAAATAAAAGTGAAGACGAAGATTTTGCGGATGACCCACCTCGAATAACAAGCGGTGATGAATCAGTACCAAACTTTGCTTTCCACTGCTTGAAAGGTATGTACTCGCAATACTTGAACCACGTGCTCCCTTGCGCTGGATAAACAAAGATACTTGCCATCCGAAACGGCTGTAATTCCATGATGATAATAAAACAGAACGTTTCTTTGATATACAGATGACCCTGACATAAAATATGAATTCAAGGCTGATGACGACCTTGGGATTGATATCAACGATTATTTGGATGATGCTATATCAAGCAATTTGGAAACCATCGATTTCAAATGGGAAAGTGAATGCTTGGTAATATATTTCTTTTTCTCATAATCAATATCAATTAAGGGCAATTTTCATTTGTAGTTATGTGCTCAACATTTTGAAGACTACCAGGAGCTGTTGGAGCATTGTCAAAAGTTGCATAAAAATGAGTTTGAAGAATATGCTTGTACATTACAAGATTGTGACTTAGTCATTAGAAATGAAAAGCAACTTGCCAGACATTTAGTGCTGCAACATGCTGACTTGGAAAGGTAATTTCATTATAATTATTTGGAGAGTGATTTTGTTGTCTTGATTATACAAGTCAAATTTAATCAATATTGTACCAATTCCAGTATTCAAATCTATTGTTGTTGCCCTTGTTGCGACTACCGTTGTGCAAATTTTACACAACTAAATAAACATTCATGCTATCGCAAATTTACACGTAAAGCATGTATACAACCTTATTGCCAATATTGTAAGGAAGAATTCATTTCGCATAAAAGGTAAGTATCCTGTGACTACATATATGTATGTATACAACTTTTACATATATCTAATTTGCTTGCAGATTTCTTTTTCATTTGCAATTCCATCTGGCGAAGCGACGCTCAAAAATTTGTTTGATTTGCAATGCAAGCTTTGATGATGTGGATGAGTTTTTTGTACATGTAAATTATGCGCATGAGCCCCCAGGAACGATGGCATGCTCAATGTAAGTAACATAATAGTATTTGCGGTAGTAAGCAATAAAAGTTTAAATAGTCATAGATAACCATCGAAATGTTAGCTAATAAATAATTAAATTTAACATTGCTCATTGCTTACGATCAAGGATGTATCTATTATAATTCATTATTGAATAAGAAAACTAATTTCTTATCCTTTAGTTGTGATCGTGTATTTACGGATATGGAGGCATACAATGCTCATCAAGAAATGCATACGTTGAAGTCCAAATACAAGTGTGATAAATGCAGCAGGAGTTATTATGATAAACGATTTCTGGCCCAGCATAAGGTATATCTAGTAAAATTAGGAACCTGTGTATCATTTTAATACAAAATATACATATTTAGCAAAACGTTCATGGCAGTTCTGAACATAAATGCGGTGTGTGTTCGAAAATATTTCCGACGTCTGCAATGTTGCAAACTCATATGAAATGGCATAAAGAGGAAGCGGAAGTACTTGTTCATTTCTGTACAAACTGTGGATTGATTGGCCGTGATAGTGAAAGCTTAAAGGTATGTATGTAACAAAGTTGTTATATGATAAAGTTTCCTACATGTTAAACCTTAAGAACTATGAGCTCTTATTACTTGTGGCTTTTAATTCTGGATAGTGACTATCGTTACCGTAGTATATACATATTTATGTGGTAGAGATCTTAATTCGTCCTTTAAAACATGAAATGCATTATTAGGTAGCCACTTTCTATAATATTTGTAAAGAATGTTAGCGAATCCAGCTCTTTTCCGCAATCAGGTTATCTGATCAGATGTACTATAGCTTAAAATTAACGTTGTAGGCTATAAATTCGAGCCAAAAAATTTAAGTTCGTAGCAAAACTAAATTGGTTTTGTTAATTACAATTTTTATATTTCTCATTTCCTAGCAGATTCACCATTCAAATGCGTATGAGGAATGTTTTGAATGTAATATTGAAGAAACAATGCTCGTAACTGCTCTTTGTTGCGACTATTGCTCGCAAGATTTTATTGATAAAGACTCACTGCGAAGTCATCGCTCTTCCGGCATACATGACGATGGGAAGTTTGACTGTCCTCTATGCACTGAAAAATTTGATAGTTATAAAGCAAAACGCTTACATATTACAGGACATAAACACTACAAAAGCAGGTTGGAAAGTTTACCGCTCAAACGATACTTTATGTGTGATGAGGGTGTAAGTAAAATTAGGTTTTTAAATATATACAAAGGCATATCATCAACAATTTTTTTTGCAGGATTGCGATGTATGCTACTTCGAAATGTCCTCGTTGCACAGGCATAAAAAACGTATACATAGATCAACCATATGTAAAAAATGTGATGTAAAATTCACAGATGCCGATGAATTACAAAATCATATTAAGCAATGTATAGCGGAAGGATTCGTATGCCAATTTTGCAATAAAATGTGCCCCACAAAAATGTCATTGGCGATACATGTGTCTAGAAGCCATAATAACAGTATGATCTGGAATTCATTTCATTTTTCTTTTATATGTACAATTTATTAAAAACAATAATTTTTTTTTGCAGAGAGTATATCATGCCCACATTGCTCGTGCTTATTAAAAGACGAGGAAAAGTTAAAAAAACATATCGACACTGAACATGTGCCGGTGACTTGTGAACAATGCGATGCATTGGTTGCTAATAGACGGTATTTAGCGTCACATATAAAATCTCTACATGGGAATGAATTCAGATATTTTTGTGCATACTGCAATGAGGGATATTATTTCAGGTCGCAGAGAGACTCACATGAAGAGATCGTATGTATAACATATATAATGAGATGAGATATTAACTTTATGTTGTTATATTTCTTTACCTTTGTTTATGGTGAGTTTGTTTTTAGACACATCCAGGGGCGCTTTACAAGTGTGGAGAATGCAATTATAAAACCAAATATTCGAAATCGCTTGAAATCCATGTAGCTAAACATTTAAAACAAGAGAAGTTGTTATGTCCATATTGTTCTAGAATGTTTGGCCGAAGCAACTCACTAAAAATGCACATTAAAAGGCACGAAAATGATAAGCCGTGAGTATAGTTTTTGTTAATTTTTTTTAGCGGCGCGCTACTTACCCTAGGAAAAATGTATACAAATTAAAATTTTTTTTTTATTTTCCTTCTGTCCGAGCAGCTTTAGATGTTCCGAAACTATTGTGGATGGTTGTGACGCTGCATACATTTCACTTAATTTATTAAATAATCATATTAAGAGTAAACATGCTAATCAATGGGCTGTAAGTGAACGAAATGTCTCAACAAAAGCGAAAAATAAGACACCTGTTGCCAAGCGAAAATTAACAAGAAAAACTAAAACGGCTACGTCTACAATTAAAGCACTAAAACGCGATCAAGATCAAAATGGGCCGGAGAGCAATATGCTTTATTCTTTTGCAGATGCTGGTGTAAGCGACCTGACAAATGACAAGCTGGTTTGTGCAGCGAATGATGCGTCTAATAATAATGATGACAATTATATGCTGCTAATAATGGATAATATTACTATGCCAATGGATAATATGGGAGAGCAGCTTTATGTGCTCGAAAACAACGCAGACACAGACATGATTACGGCCTTAAACGTGCCCTAGTTGAATTCAGGGATAGAAATTAATAGCAATTCTAATTAAAATATTTAAACTAATTTAAATATTTTTCATAAATGGTTTATTGCTGAAAACGTTAAATAAAATGTCGAATGTAAATAAATAAATTCTTTTAATAATTTCAATTTTTCCAACATCACCATATGTTCAGCCCTTGTATACGCAAATATTACAACAATAACACGGATTTACCTCATTTTTTCATTATTTATTTATATATATGTATATCTTTTGCGCTAAACTCGCTACAACAAACTACAATTGTAAATATATATCATAATATGTTTACTATGTATAGCAATGTATATGTATGTACGTATGCCTTTGTGTGTAAGTATGTAATTATCGTATAATCAATTTGTAAAGATATTGCATTATTGCATTTACATGCCCTCTAAACACACTTTAAGTTATTTATGTTATTAATAAATAATTTGCGCGTCGCAATCACATAAACTTGATTACATTTATGTACTTAAAAACAGCATCTTTATGGAAAAAGAAATTGGTATAATATTCCCACTTAGAATGTGATATTCGTAGTTCGCTTTCTATAAATGTGAATATTTATTTAATTTAAATTGTCTACTTTAGTTTGTCTTTTTAGATTTTTTGGCTTGTTTGGATTTCAATTTCTCCTGCTTCTTCAGTTCCTTTTCCATTAGCGACTTGTACAATTTGTAGCCGAATAGAGCTGAAAAAGAAAAAAAAACAGTAATAAAATGTTGTTGTAAAAGGATTTTTGTATTATTAATTAACTAATTCGAAAGGTATTTTAAGAGAGTGTAGAAATACTAAATCTAGCCTGTTATAGAAACTGTAGAACTGTATTAACTTCAGAAATTCGAAGTTTTTTGAAAATATTTAAAATATATTTTAATTTAATAGTCAAATAAAAATACCCTTGTAAACAAAATTTGAGATATAAAATTATTTTTAAGTTTTGTTTCAAATGTGTATTTAAATTTTTATTTTTTAGTTTTAGTTTTTATTTAGTTTATTAAACTAGTTTTACGTATGAGCTTTAATGAACGCAGACTTTTTATGAAGTTTGTCTGAATCACCTGCGAATGCGCAATACTTTTGTTAATCACTGTACATAAGCCAGTATGCTCAATTTGTGAGCAATACAACAACATCCAAACAATTAAAGAGATTTTCAAGCTCGGTTACTATGTGCAATTGCTGGAACAAAAATTGTAACGTATAAAAACCAGTTTAACGACTTTCCTTTTGACTTGATTCATTAAGAAGGCACAACGCCGAAATACAATCAAAACACAAACTAGTTCATGTTAATTGACGTTAGGCAGGTTTTTCTCTTTTACAACGAAAACAATCGATTTCATGATGATAAGCAGAAAACAAAAATAGCAGGTGTAACGACTAGGGCTAGAACCAATAACGAGTAAAATCGTAGTAAATGAAGACTAGTTTTTGTTTTCTCTTTTGTTTGGAATACGGTTGGTAAGAATTTTCATATATTATTTTATCTCTATGGTAGTCATATTTCTTGTATCAATTGGGAGACTATCACATATTTCTTATCACAAAAAGAGTTCGCAAAAAAGTAATAAATCTACACCAACTATAGAAAAATGTTAACCCTGATAACGAGTATGGCATTTTGTTGAGTTCAACGGCCCAACCAATTTTTTTTATTTTTAATAATTCCGTTTTTACAATAATTAGAAAAAGTTCCATATTAAACGCGCTCAAAGTAGACAGCGACATACATATTTGATAACTTACTATGTATGGTATGTATAAAGTTTTAATCGCATCCAATTACAATGAACCAAAAAAATATGAACCCAAGACATTACATTTGTAAATACATATAGTATGTACATATGTTTTGAATGACTGTATATATAGCAGATACGAGGGGTTGCCCGTAGCGTTTGCGACTTGAATACATCAGCTGTGGTAAATAAATAGAATCTAACCTTATTCCCTAATGTAGTGCCGCGAAGCAATTTACATTGCCTAGTTTCGAACTATATAAAATTCTCAGAGTCATATTTGACTCATGTGGACATAATGCAATAACTCACATGTGACTCATTACGCTATTCAAGTGTAGCTTTAAATGCGAACAGATTTTTTTTAGTAAGTTCCTAGCAATATTTGCTGATAATAATTGGACGTATAGCTTGTTTTCATAAATTCGTCAAGGGTTGTTCTTAGCGTGAGTAAATGTGAGTCACGTGGACGTAATGCAAATATTTGGAATCCATTAATTTTTTTATTTTTAATTTTAAGTAAAGTTAACATTCCTATCCAGTGAGTCATATGTGACTCGATAGAATCATATGTGACTCGAGTCATATGTGATTCATTGCACACATTTGACACTCTTTCACAAATGCTCACTTCAAAACAAATGCACTTTCTTCGAAATTTAAAAGGAAGCCCTCGTATCCTAACAGGGTATTTTAAACGTAAGTCCAGATATTTTCGGAGTTTGTTTAGGTGTTGACACGAGCAATCCTAAATGAAACACAGCAACGTACATATTCCTATTTTTGCCTCTTTTGTATCACTTTTCCTAACCAATCCTTCAATTTTTGGAGCCACCTTCGTAGTTAAATATTCAACTCAACGGCAATAATTTTATAAATTCTGCTGCACGTCAAATCAACACGTGAACCATAATTAAACAAAAAACAAAACACTTGTATAACAAAAACAACTAAATACACACCAATCACTAGCAGCAGCGTAAATAACAGCGCTGTCACTATCGAATAATTATAGACTTGTTGAAAATTTGTATATTGCATTAATTTTTGTTCGGCATGTTCAATCGTATTACGTAGCGTATCTTTTGCATTATGCAGAAATTCGATGCGTTCTTGCCCGGACAATGATTCGATCTTCTCTTGTAGCGCTCGTACTTTATGGAGTAAACGTTGTGCATAACTGTTATCGCCGCCAATTTGTCTAATGATCGATTGTAGGGTATTTTGTAACTGATCAATTATGTAAAGGTGTTCCGAGTTGTCGCCGCCGTTGCCGGTTTCCATATTTGCTAGCACATCTAAACTCCGTCTTTTTTTTGAACTTACACAGGTACAAATATACGAGGGGGGGGGAGGCGCTATTTACATACACGGCGACGAGCAACGTTAACACAAATTTATTATTTTCTTTTATGTACGATTGTGTTAAATGACCGCGTTCAACTGCCAACAAACTCATGACGAGCAAACTGAGAGACCGTTGAAATTTGCTTGTGGTTGTTGATGAGTGAGTATTTGAGAGCGTTTGACTCATTTTGATATTAGTTTGGAGAAACGTGAGCGCACAGATAATAGTGTACGCTCTTTTAATATTTCATTTTATTGCTTTTATAGTTGGTACATTTTATATTCTCTGCCCTAATTTATTGTTTGCTTAATGTATTCTTAATCTTATCGGAGGCCTGGATTTTATACGTTTTATTTTTTTGTTTGTTGGACTATTTGTACTTTCACGTGCCTACAAAGCAAAGTTTAATGCCAATAATATTTACCTAGAATTTTGTCGGTTTTTACGTGGGTAGTAACAAAAGTTCACATAATTGTAGGTATAATTTTTTAAAACAAAAGATTTTTAAATTTCGATTTTTAAACCTGACTCATTCAGTATTTAACGGCCGTCAAAAAAAAGTACACATTTTTTTTTTTTTAATTTTCTATTTTAATCTAGTTTTTATAGTTTCATGCTTGAAATTTCTTTAATAGAGCAAAACTTTTTAATTTTTTTTATATTTTGGACCAGGTTGTCAAAAATCGATATCGATATTTTCTGATGCGTTCCAATAGAAGTTAGATACACCTCTCATGTGTATGATCCTTCTTAGTATTCAAAGTTTCGAGATATGAACTGTAGTTTCTTCTTAGAGCTTTTAAAACGGCTTCAGAGCAAACCTTTTCCAAATATTTAAATGCGTGTACTAGCCAGATTATTTTTTGGTGTTGCCACCTGGTCCTTAACTATTTTCAAAGTTCGAGTTCTCTAGTTCCAAGCTACTTTTTTAATTATCTCGATACGTGTAGTGCGTAGAAGAATTGGGTTTGCTTTTTTATCGAGTTCTCAGGATAGTTAGACATCGATCACAAAATCGTCCGACTTTTAAAATGTTTTGATTTTCTTAATACACATTTCATTGTTATAGGATCCTGAAATACGTTCGAAGATTTAAGTCTATACTCACTGGGTAGCTATGTACTTAAGCTTGGAGGACAAATCACGTCCGTTGCAATTGGTTTACAAAAAATACACCAAGAAAATAAAAAAATGTCGTTTCAGAACTCTATTCAAAAACGACTGATCTCATCAAAAAATGCGATTATATCATATTAAGATAATCGTACTTTCAAAAATATGCCAAAAAAAATATTTCATAACAATAATTTTATTTTATGAATTTCAGTAAAAATCTCCAATTTCATGTTTTCAAATTCACGTTGTTTTGCTTTAATTTCCATATAAAATTTAGTTTAAAACAAATGATTTGTATTGCTGCTTACCAAAGACTATCATAATGAGTCCAATCATTATTAAGAAGATCATATAATCCCAGGATGTGTGCACGGCACCAGGTTGTGCAAGACGATTCATAAATTGATCAGCTCCTTGCGAAGCTGGATTGTACAAATTCTCCTTTAGTTCAGCTTTTTCTTCATCGCTCATACCTTCCATTTGTTCGATAATCTTCCATACTTCGTCTACAGAAGGCATTTCAATTTTACCATTTGCTGAATTATCACCGGAATCGCCGGTAGCTGCATATGCTGCAACATCTTCGGCGAACTTTTTTTGATTTATTGGATCATCAGCCATTGTTGTTGTAAAGTTGTTTTTATATCGGTAGCTTGTTTTAGCACTTTTCAGTGTCACGTCTCACTTCTTTTGAAAACTTATCGTTTACTTGCGCCTGGAGTTTTAGAGTTCTAGTGCAGTGTTTATAATTTTATAATTATTGTTTACACAGTGAGAAAAAAAATTGCTTCTATTTCTGGTTTGTGTAATGTTAACATTTTAAATTTTAATAATTACATAGAGTGAATATATGAAATTGTAAGGATGGGACGAATATATGTATGAATTATAGAAAAAGATGTACGAGGAAAAATTTTGTATTTATTGACTGCTAAAAGGCAGGTAAAATTTGGTAGCTAAAATAACTCCACAGCTATGAAATGAGAACATTTTCTATTCTGGGAAATTAGAAAAACAGTTAAAAAAAATTGCTCAGAGCGAGAGAGGAACACTTAACAGCGCTTTTAGAAAAATATAACTTCTGTCACATTCATTGGGTTACTAAAGTAAATAGTTCCCCGGGTACTTTTATGGAACAAATTATAGAATTTTTTCTCCAGGTTTTTGCTAATTGCACAACAGCTGATCCTTTGAGTGATGTACCAGAAGTAGTTAGCAAAAATTCTTCCGACTTAAACTTCCTCTGTGGGAGTGATCTCCTTTAATTTCGGAGTGGTTTCGGATATTTGTGATTGGTAGGGGATCCCATGACTATCGGTGTCCGGTGCTACACTTCACAGCTACAGGTATTAATTGATCGCGTCCACCCAAATTTAGACTTTCTTATTTAGTTTTATTCTTTCGAAAATGGTAAGATCTATCAAAAGATTGTGAAATTTTTCAACCAAGTTCATTTTTTACTGCATTAAATGGATGCTGGAAACTTTCTTTCAGCTATGGAATATTTTTTTTAGAATTGTAAAAAACATTATCTAATGGAACTGTCATAGGAGTGGTAGATGTTAGCAATGACATTTCATTGACAGAGAGAGCTAAAAGTTTTTACTCTGGAAATTTCACTCCGTAAAACTTGTAAGTGAAAAACAGCTGATCGTGACAAGGGAAAGCAATAAAAAAAATTTTAAAAATTGGCGCTTCTAACCAATCAAAATGGCAACAGCTGTTTTTGCTGCAAGTGATTCGGTTGAAACTTTTTTCTTTTTGCTTTTCGACAGAGTTTTACGTCATTCTCACTTTACTCACGTTTTTTGAGTCTTGTACGCGAACAAATCTAACCGTTTTTTTAATGGGGGAGAGTAACAAAAATGTGTGGAAAGTGAAAGGTGGCTTCGTCTATATGCTCATCTTATATTTAAGAGTACAATGTGACTAAAAAACATGCAGACACAAACATTTATCTATAATTGAACAGAAATATCTATGTATTAATTTAAGCACAATTTTTATCACAAACAAAATTTGTTCAAAATTAAAATCTGAAATTGAAAATGTGTCTGCGGCAAACCCTTGAAAAATATATGTATAATATTTTCAGGTGGGTGATGGTTTTTCAAAGTTATTACAAGCTATAATAATGTATAGGAAATGTTTTGAAAAGGAAACGAAAAATATAATCGTTTTTAAATCTTTTGCTTTCGGGATATCACTTATTCTATAGAAAACATTGAATCGTTACAATCAACATTTAAGTGAACAAAATTAAAGTATATTGCACACTACAACAGCTGAGTATAGATATAAAAAAATTAAATTATAAATTTAGAAACTCCTTATATATTTCACTTTCAGGCTTTCAATTTTGCCGCAATGTGTATCTAAATATTCAGAGGCATTTATTTTGGTATTATTCCATTCACTCGCGTCTGGCAGCATTATTACGCTGCTATTTTTACATACGAAGTCAAATTTGCACACACACGCAGCAATGTTAAATGGCAACTTAGGCACGAACAGAACACAAGCAGTCGTGGCCGAGTGGTTAAGGCGTCTGACTCGAAATCAGATTCCCTCTGGGAGCGTAGGTTCGAATCCTACCGGCTGCGAATTATTTTTAATTTTTTCTTTTATTTATGAAATTTTCAAGCACATCAAATCTTTGGAGTTTTTAATTTCACATATTCATTCAATTTTTTTTTAATCGAGCAAGCTTGAACAGTATTATTGGGAGTTTTGTATAACTCGCATGCTTTGTAAACAAACGCTTATCAATTGCGAATAGTAGATACAAAACATATACAAGTGTTTGCTACATTACTTTAACACTTGAGTAAACACAAATTTTTTTTAAAAATCTTAATAAAAACATACTAAAAATTGTCTTGAGGAAGATTGGGAGATGGTTAACTAAAGTTTTACGGCTACACAACCACACAACAGTTCGCTAAATTATGTACTGATATTATTTGAAGACAATAAAGTTTATGGAAGGAAAATGTACACGTACCTACATATATTTTTTGTTTATTGAGATTTTTATGGGCACTTTAGGCCGTATCACTAGGTCGGGACGAAAAATTGTTTTGCCACCTTCAAAAGCAACCAAATTGGATTTTTCCTATAACTTATCCAATTAATCGTCGAAATTTTTGATTTACCAGTAGATATTGTTGGTTGGATGCTTATATTGCTCTAAAAAAGGAAGGTTTTTTTACTCTTGAATTCTTGGAATACTGAACTGTTTTCTTGATACATCCTAATGCATGTACTATGTCGATACGAAACTTAAAACCAGTTCTTATGTTCTTCAAAAATGTGTATATAGAAATATAACGCCTTATCTGATCGTTGACAAAAATAAATAACTTATAATTTATTATCAATAGCATAACAATCTTTTTGACAACGTCAACATTTCTTTGCAGACCAATCCGAATAAGGTTTTTTCTAAAGCATGAATTAGGTTAAATATTTTAAAATACAAGCGCTAATTTATGTATGTACATACATACATATGTACGTACTATAAATGTATTTTAGAACGGAGCTGTGTGAAAACTGTGTTATCAGCACAGACATTTCTAAATTATGTACATATGTTTACCTAGATTTCGTCGATATAATGTACACGTAGCACTTTGTGAACAGTGATTCAATAATCAAAGCGTTGTTGGCTTGTTAAGCCGTCCTTTACATTTTCAAGTATCCTGGTCCGGATAAAGCTCGAGGCCACAATTATTTTTCTGTGCCGAAAATTATTTGTTTTTGTTTTTTAATAATTTTTTGTTAAATTGAACAGCAAAAGTTTAGAGACAAACGCCATAGCTTTTCTTATAGAACCATTTCCGAAGGTACTAACTTCACTCCTCAGAGAAATTTTGGCACGCATGGCTAACCATTGAGCTAACAATACGTTGGGTTTTTTTTGTATTTAATGTGGCTTTTTAATCTAAATGAATATCGGCAAAAGTAAAGTGTGGAGTTTCCTTATTGATACATGCTGATAAGAAATCGGGATTAAAAATAAGAGATTTCAGACTTATAGCTATCTGCTGAAGTCATAATCAGCAGCGGATATTAAACAAAACGCCAACAAATAAGATGCAAATGAGAGGTGAAACCTTATTAAAAATAAAACGATTACACTTTCTAAACTACAACATAAGAAATAAAGAAAATTTCATGCCTACCGTGCTTCATTCAATATGCAAGAGGGAATGACCGTTGTATCTAAGAGGAATAAAAAGCAACCGGTTTTGAATTCCGGGTTGTTTCTCCACGCAAACAAACCAACTCAAGCATTTATGTGTTTTTTAATTTTTTTTTTCATCTTTTGTTTTTAGCAGCAGGTGCAAGCCCAATACTATGCAGCACCTTCACATTTCTTAAAATCCTAGCTGTAGTAAAATTATAGCGAAACTCAACTGATAGTGAACTACTAATGCATGCTATTTAAACATTATTTATTGAAATTTAATCATTATTTTTTACTTTGCTTTGTATGTACTCACTCACCTGCTAATCCAACTACAACCACAGCCGGTACATAAAATGCATAATTGGGAATGCTTTGTTGGTATGGTGATGATGAATCAGTTAAATCAACCATTTTTCTTAATAAGTATAAAAGGAATGATTTTATAAACAAATATTAACTTTTATATTTTGGCGAATACGAGTGAAGTCTAGCTTGGCTGGAATTTTTATCAATCAAATTGGATTTTTGTGTATTTTTGACGTACAAACAAACGTGGTGAATAATCACAAATCATTCACAATGGCGATAAGCGATGTTGATAAAATTTTGGAATTGTTATACCCAGTGGTGCTAGGTTAAAAGGCCGGTTCATTGGTGCAGTAGTCGTATCCTTAACGTAAGAGAAAAACCAACATGCATTTGGTCGGTAAGGTTACGTTACAGCTAGTAGCACCAATAATCGATTACATTGTTTCTCATAAGGTTGGTCGAATCAGCTGTTTTATAAGGTTACCGATACGTCACCTCTGAACCCGACTAAAGATTATGTGTATGCAGAACTAAAGAAATCAAAAAACTTAATGTAATCAAAGAACTTTCTTTGATATAACGTTACGCACATAAAAGCTCGGGGAAAATGCCGTAAAAAAAATTTTCTTAGTCTGCAGTTATAGAGCTATTTGATAATTTTTTCCTACGTAGGGCTGGTGACACAAGTTGTAACGGAGAGTACAGGATTCACATCTGGCAAAGGACAGCCAACTTGCATTGTTTTTATTATTCTATTCGTCGCGTTGAATTATTATAGTCAAATGTTCTTTGGACCAGCTGATTTTTTTTTCTTGAGTTTCGGCAGTGAACTCATTTATCAGTGCCATTTTGGCATTAAAGCCATAAATAACAAAAACAAATTACACGGATAATCAATACGTGTCTGTCGAGCTGCTATGCGATTTTTTTGTCATTTTTTCCAATTTTTATGAAATGATTGGCTTTCCCCATAACATAACCTTACCTATCGATATTTTATCATCTCTATATTTTGACAGCTACAGAGTTTGTCAACAGCTGCTTTTGACAATTTTCAGCGTGAGTGCACGAAGTAATATTTTGCCAGTCGAATTGGAAAAATCCAAAATAATTCCGAAATAATGAAGGCCGTCTACAACGCTGTGTTCAAAAGAACCTCCACCTATGCCGTGGCTATTATGGCATCAGTGTTCTTCTTCGAACGCGCCATGGATGTGGCATCCACCACAATTTTCGAGACTGCCAATAAGGGAGTAAGTTGTCAACGCTTGTATAATTATGTAAGAGCAGCCACTTATTAAACGACATATATTTTACTATATTTCTAGAAACTTTGGAAGGACATCAAGGGTAAATACGAATAAGCACCCTAAAAATGAATTAAAACATTATTTTTAATTAGAATAAATGTAACAATTTATTGTTCCAAACAAAAGCATAGGTTAATTATTTATTGGTCACCAGTTCTTTCTTTGATTGTTGCTCTCTCTGTAGCTCATCCTCTAACACATCCCAAGGCTTCTCTGGACGCTCGGCATCCCATGGTAGAGGTGCACGAAACCTTTCTGGTTCTTGCAATTTAATACCATTCTCTTCAAGTGTTTTTAAGAATTTATCCACCTTCCCACCAGCAACAGCTTCGATATTACAAGCCATTTCTGTAATACCAGATTGTAGGCATCTCATGGCAAGCACGCGGCCTAGATTAACAAATGCAGGTGTGTCATTGGTTTTATACAATTGTTTTTTAATTGCCCACTCTGAGGTGCTTGCGCCGATGATGGGTCCGTTTTGAAAGTGTCTCACTTCTGCTGTCACATAGCGATTACTAACAGTTAACTCTAATTTGTGCCAAAACGAACGTCCTGGTTTTTCTAGGAAGTAACCACTGGGTTTGTGAGCAATTCGTAGCCGTTCTAAATTGCGGGGGTTACGATTTGTTACTACCGGGTCACCGGTGGGTTTTGTGATTTCTTTAATTTTGTGCAGCACACGCGCTGAACGCAAAGGTCTAAAATGTCCAGACATAATGCTATTAGAGTTTCACGTTTTCCGGGAGAAGGTACCAGTGGGAAATCTCCAATATTTCGCTAGTATAATGTAGCACTGTGGTGCAATGTTGACTTCAAAACACGAATAGATAGAAATGTGCGGATAATCATCGACCAACGAGTATCGAATAAAATCTTCGATAATGCGGAGCGTTCACAATGATCGGATCAAGTTATGTTAAAGTTGACCATTGTGAAGGTTGTTCAAACAAAAATAGAAACATCGTGAATGCGTAAAAAGTGACAGCTGCTTTTGTTTACAATTTAAAACGAACCATTTTCGCCTACCAAAATTCGAGTGTGACATTTCTTTACAAAATGAACGGATTCGTATAAAATGTACGAAAGTGACCGTATTTTATACGGTCATGTGCAAATAGCCACAGCCATATTTTTACTTTCGGCTGTCACTTTTTGTTTCGATTAGCATATAACTAACGGTTCATTCTTTGATGACTTATCAGAAGATAATGAGCTTATTTTCATTAATCAAACATTGAGTAAGGGCTCTAGCCGCCGTTTTCTGAATGACCGGATAACGCTAGCCACAGTTTATTTGACAGAATTTTTTCGTTTATCTGTTTAACAAAGTGACGGTTAGTGTGGGCTGGATATAGTGAAAACGGCTCCAAGGATCGCTTGGGCCAAAGTCCTTTACTGTTGTTGTTGTTGTTGTTTTAACAACAAAATCACTCCCCGAAGGTTTTGGGGAGTGTTGTCGAAATAACAGTCCTTGGCCGGATATGAATCCGGTACACTCCGGTACTCCCTTGCGGTACTGCCCGACTGTCGTGGGAGCGATTTGGTATGACCAGTGCAACCTTCTAGGTCATGTCATCCCTCCTTCCGAAAGGAAAGAGAAGATGGGTAATGAGAGGTGGGAGGCATCATATCCGTAGATCAACCATCGAGTTGCACATCATTACCTCTGTGCATATTGGTCGCCTCTTACGACCGGTATGCCTACCGCGGGCATATTCTAAGCCCCAACCCGCAGGGGTCCTTTACTGCTACTTGGCAGTTGATATGAAAACTATGTATACTCGCAAAATTTCATAACTTTGGCAGCCACCTTAAAAATCTCATTCACAATAAAAAGGTAAATATTTACGAATGCATCTCTAAAACTAAGAACGACGGCAAAATAAAATGTCAAACAATTTTCATAATAAATCAATTCCTCTTTTGTTGTTTTTATCTAATTTGAAGCATGCGCCTCATCAGAGGAATATTCGATTTTTGCTGGCCAAACCAACACAGACCGCGTTAGCGTTGGTGAAATTACCATTTCTCGTGGTTGATGGCCACACTGCCAAATAGTATTAACACATTAAAAGTTCGATCGAAACAAAAATAAGCCCAAAGATGCTGTGCCTGGCTGGATTGGGTACGTGTGCTCGTTTTCGTCTCTTAGGACGAGGAAGTTATGTGGCATTGGTACGGATACAGAAGCCATGCACTGCACAATATCCAACTTCATCAAAACGGGTAAGCAAATACTTAATTTTTATCTAAAGAACTTGTATAACAATCTAATCCAATTACTCAGTTTAGTATGATAGGCAGACGCACATACAGTCATACATGTGATCGGCATAGGGCTCATGTGTTCGACTTCCATGGCCGGTGCTTACTTTTATTATTCGTGGGTTATTGACAAAATGTGTCGAGGCTATTTTGTTCTGCTTGTCGCATGGAAAAATTTAGATCGATGCAAAAAACATCGTGAGCAAAGGCATACATGCCTGCGTTACCCTCATAGAATTCTTAAAAAAATACGAGAGTTAAAAAAACGAAGTATCAGATATATTTCTATCCGGAGCTTAGTTTCGCGAAACCTCCCCAAACTAGATATCTTGAGCATGGAACTGCATAATAGATGCTTTGGAAACGACGGACTCGATTCGATTCCGATTTTTGCCATTGGCGAGTGAGTATCGATTCGAATCGCCATGCTGTGATTGCCGACATCCGCACAGCCAATGGCAAATAGCATTTTAATTTCCCTACAGAAAAAATGTATTGGTCACAAAATTTAGCCCCTGCTATAATACACATTATATTACTTAAAATGACGAGGCAATTATGTTATAAAAACTACGTTCAAATTTTTTTACCCCCAGTGTACTTATCAGCCCAGCATTACGTATACGACACGCTCTTAAAATTCATTCAAAAGCAACGCTCAGTGTAATGTGCTCATAAAATAAAATTTTTTTAAAAATATTCGTTGATTATTTGAGAACATAAAATTTCCGAACAATTATTACGGTTTTATCTTAGCTCGAGTATGAATTGTAGATTCGCATTCAAATATATTTGGCTTCATTTTTTAAACAATTTTGGCTGCACTCGTTGCACTGTGCGACGTTTCTGCATGCTTTTGTGTGCAAGATGTTGTCATATTTGTATATGCGGGCTTTTCCGACCCCTTAAACTGTGTTTGTTGACCCCAAGCGTCATAGTACAATCAGCGCGTATGTAATATGTAATAATTACACCGACCATTGAGTCAATGACGCTGAGCGGCGGACGTGAAACATTCGATAGCTTGCAAGTTGCAACACACTCGCTGGTTCGCTCTTTTGTGAAAATCCGCCACTACTCTTAACTCATACATAGAAAGATTTAAGTTGGCTGATGATTTCGTGTGCTTGTCTCTCGATAGTGCTGATTACTGAATAACAGTCATTTTTGCAAGTTTCTACCGTTTGGACGTGTGTACGCGGATCGAGCGAGTACGGCAAACAAGCGTGCGTGGTTTTGCGCACATAAATTGGATAATCCCGATTGTGTGTTTGAAGAAAAACAGGAAAATTGAAAAGGAAAGCTGGAATATATTTTGCATAAAATGTGTATGTGTGGGAGTCAAATTGACGAAAAGGAGTCTGTGAAGGTGTGTTGAGTCACGTTGGCAGCTGGAATTGCGTAGTACTTAGAAATTAGTTTATAATAAACAATTAAAAAATTTAAAAATTTGTTTTAAAGTGAATATAAAAAAAAGTCTATTTATACAAAAACAAAAACAAAGGCAGGAGCCGAAATGTGAATTTAATATGCGCCTCTTTGCCATTTAGTAGGGTAAATAAGCTTAATTCTAAGCATATATTAAACATTTTATGACCCAAAATCAAAAAAAAAGATAATTCAGTTGAGTATACAAAATAATAATCATCAACAACAACAAAGCATCTTTTGCAAATTTTTGAGTAACTTTTTTTGCTTGGTTTTTCGCACTCATTGATTCAGTGTTTGCGAGTGCCTAGCATCAATCAACGAGTACGAGGTGTTGTGGTTTGATTTTCATCGACAAAGTGGAAATAGCTTGCGAGATACGCCACGAATGAATTAGATAGCATCTAAGGAAAGTCACTGCAAAATGATGACATTCAAGGTCATACCATACATTGACCTATAGATGGCGACAACTTGAGATAGGATGGCTTTTGAAATATTCAAGAGGAGAATCACATTTCTTATAACATCGCACTGCAGTTTTACTTCAGAAATGGGCACTTATTTCCGGAAATAAAAGCTCTGCGTTTCGGTACCTACCAACTTCTTCTGGTACTGGCTCGATTGCCGGATAAACGCTTTGCTGGACCCCTAGTGTCCTCGAGTCTTGCATATCAGTCGCCACTTAGGATAGACAGACCTTTTTGTGGGCTTATTCTAAGATCCCTTGGTGGTGAAGCTTTTTAAGATTATTATCTGTGCAGTTTCAATCAGCCGTCAAGTGAACGCTTCAGAGTTTAAACCAGTCACACCTCGTATACATAAACATGTGGCACTTAGTTGCTGTCTGAGTGAGTAACCTGTCTGAATGTGTTCTGTTGCAGTTGCGTGGTTAGGGGGTGGCATCAACGCTCTTTTTCTCTTCTAGATATTCTCTCAAATAGCTACCCCGGAATGTTTCACACGCATGCCGGCTTTTCATTAATACGTTTTAGTCATTGTGATTTCTTTTGCGGAATTTCTCTTCAGTAATCCGTCAAAGCATCAACAAAGTTCATAGCATTTATTGAGACACAACAAAATGATGGACTTGCTTCTTCTGTGTTATTTTAGATTTTTTTTTAATTTTTTTTTCCTACTGGCGGCGGAAGCAACAGTTGTATACAGACTCTGGTCGGCATTCGCCCACTAAGGCAAAAGCAAAAGCCACTGTTAGTAAATATTTTTTTAACATGTCGTTTTTGTTAGTGCCATTTGCTTTGAGGTCTTTGTTCCAGAAAAGTTTTGTTCGCCTGTTTCTTTGGAAGATGTAAACACGCAATAAAAGTGAAAGTGGATTTTCTCACACAATGGCACTGACTGAAGCTCACCAAGGAAGGCTGAAAGGAAGCACTATTTTTTTTTTATTAAATTGCTATTTTAAAAACTTTGAGTTCTACCTTGATCTTGATTTTGTTTTGAAATTTCCTTATCCAGGGAATCTGCATGCCAGATTTTATTAAGATATCTCCAATTTTTGTCAAGTTATAGTGTTCTCCTTTTTTTCCTGAGCACTTTAATATGCATAAATCTATATCTTTCTCGCTCCATTTATGCCGTTACAGCCTATCGTTAAGCGAATAAAATAGTAACTAAACCGTTCAATCTATGCTAAGCTATGTAAGTACAATTATGCCCCATCTATTACACTTCAACTTAATTTTCCGAAGAAATTTTTTTTTTTTCAGAAACAGTCTAATGTGCGTTTAAGATTTGCTTATCTGCTTAAAATTTTGTTTTTATTATTTAGATAGTATATTTGGTCGCGTCAAATTGTTTTTGCTTGTTTAGTTGCTTTTGCGCACACCTTCGCAAATTGAGGGCAATGTCAAAGTAACTTCAACGTAAATGCCATGCTTATCATAATATAAGGTGAGAGAGTCTGGTTTTTTGTTTAGTGTGAGGCTATTGAACCTTTTCTCAAATAAAAAATTTAGTAGTATTTTATTTATACATACATACTTTGGTACTTACCAACACTGAAGTTTCAATGAATCTTCGGTATTTTGGATTTAAGTCTCTTCGTAGGACAGGTATTCTAGGTTATTGTTTTCAGCCATTTTCCTAGAAGGATGCGGTGATTGTGAATACAGCCCTGCGAACCAAAACCCTAAATACCGCATGTTTTTTTTTGAAAATTTTTATGCAAATCACTGACCTTCCCTTAACAACTTTAGATCCCACAGCCAATTTGTACTAAAAAAAGAAGGAAATAAAAAATTTTAAAATAAAAACTTGAACGAGTTTTATGTCATCATTGACAATAAATTTTGGCAGTGCCGACAAATATAGAAATAAAATAAATAAAAAAATTTCGCGTATATATTTTGTGTTGGCTGCTATTTTTAACATTCGTTCGCGTTACACAGCTGTTGTGCAATACGCAATTTTCGTAAATTCGTTTGTGCAAGAAATTAAGAGCGAATCAAAAGAAAAAAACAGATGAAGTTGAAAATTTTCACGCCAATAAGAAAGGTGTGGAAAAAAAAAATAAATAAATACAATTAACATTTATAACAAAACTAAAAATAACAATGTATCTTTCTACCATCAATTGCTAATTTTTCTAATTTTTTTTCTATTTCTTTCAAATCATCTTTCATTAAAAAAAAATCACAATCTTCATTTTCATTCGTTTCATTTCCATCTTCATCATCATTTTTGTATTTCATTTAGTACTACATTCAGCCTCAACAAGAGCCGCCACCTCAACAACTCGCTATGGGCTATAATATCGATTGGGTTTTCCCACGTATGCGATTTCCCAATACCGTTTGGTATATTGCTAGTCAAATTGCTATCACTGCGGTGGGCTTATTTTCCAAATTTGTTTTGGGTGAGTAGATATACTATGTAAAATTATTAGAAATAGAGAATATACAAATAAATACTGAAAAGTTCCCAAGAAGCCTGCGTTGTTTAATTTAGGAGCGCTACAACCGCGAGTATATTTTTATGAGGTATAGCAACTTTTCAAACAGTCGTCGCATTGAACCGAGCCTCCCAACTCTTCCTCTAAAACGGACCTTCATTTATAGCTTTTGTTTCTTTATTTTCTATATTGGTGGAAACATAAAAATTGGATGCAAATACTCTTAAGTGCGAGCCGTTACGATGAAGGCTAGTCAACGAAAAGCTTGTAATCTCTTCATCTTGACAGAAATTGAAAATGCCAAGAGGGTAACAATAACAAGCACTAGCTCTTACAAGTATTGTTTTACCAAAAAAAAAATAATACATTTGTATGATAGATAAGATTCAACAGAATGAAACAGAAGATAAGATAAATTATAGAAATTCACTTTCCTTTCCCTATAAAGTATAGAGTGAAAGCTTTTAACATAAGAAAAGGTAAAAATTAATTAATTTTGTTCATGGAATGTTTATTTATGTATCCAGATCAGAAAAGCTCAAATTTATTTCAGAAAAGTAAAATGCATTTGAGAAAATATTAATTTTAATTCAGAAAAGCTCTAACGTAGTCAGATGTATTTCAGAAAATATCAATTTTATTTCAGAAAAGCTTAGATGTATTTCAGAAAAAAGTCAAATGTATTTCAGAAGAGGAAAAGTGTTTCAGAAAAACTCAATTTTATTTCAGAAAAGCTCAAATATATTTCAGTAAAGCTCAAATGTATTTTCGAAAATATCGGTTTTTTTCCGAAGAGCTCGCAAGTATTTCAGAAAAATTCAAATGAATTTCAGAAAATATCAGTTTCATTTCAAAAAAAATTCAAATGTATTGTAGAAGAGCAAACAAGTATTTCACAAAATTTTACTATTAATTCAGAAAAGGTCAAATGTTTTTCAGAAAAAGTAAAATGTTTTTCAGAAAATATCAAATTCATTTCAGAAAAGTTCAAGTGTATTGCAGAAAAAGTCAAATGTATTTCAGAATAACTCAATTTGAATTCAGAAAAGCTCAAATGTTTTTCAGAAAAAGTCAAACGTATTCTAGAAGATCAAAGAGTATTTCAGACAGTATGTACTTATAAAATTGTACATAGAAAGTGTGTGTGCCCTAATGTTGGCATTATTTTCTCATTTAAGATTTATAGGCCTAATTCTGTAAACTCACAAAACAGGGTCTATTTATATCTCAAACAAGCAAGCACTTTCATTACGCCTTCTCACGTTTTTTCTTTAATACTCGTGATAATTTTGTCTGCTCTTGTTTAATATACCCTTTCTTACCTTTAATTGAAATTTATTAAAGATCTTATAACAATTACCTATTCTGTTCTGAAAATTGCGAAGAAGTTGTGTGCGGTATTTCTATTTTTATGCTCACAAATAGCACAGCAACTCGTCAATGATGTATTTGCTATTGTTGTGGTAATTATTTGTGCACATGCTGCAGACTAAATGAGGATGAATTTTTGGTATAGGGTGTGCTGTTGAGAGTTTATTCGAAAGAGTAAAGGCCTTTTACCGGTACCACTTGGTGTAAACGGGGAAGATGTGTGGACCTTCAGAGAGACCCAAAAAAATTTAACGAAAATGTTTCGAAACTGATCTCGATGTTATACCGAAAAAAGGTTCCGAATGGTCCCGAGACATTGTTTTCGCTTGCTGCTCAGTTTTTGTTTCGCCAATATTTTTTTCTTTGTTATTTTTCATTTATTGTTGTTGATGGGCACTTGAACTTGATCGGATGACACACAAAGCTAAAAGCTAGCATCAATATAGGCTATCGCCCATGATCCAACCATAACAGGTCGTAGCAGCTCGACAAACATACAAACACACAAAAATTTTCTATGTATTTTGTTTTTGTAATTTGTGGGTTTATAGTCAAAATCGTACTGAAAAATGGGTTGATTGTCAAAATTCGAGAAAAAAATAAAAATCAGCTGGCTTATCGACACGACCTGTATTATTGGATCATGCTATCGCCAAACAAGCAAAATTTTCAAATAATTAATAAAACGTAAATAAAAATTGTCATATTGATAGTGCACTTGCACTCACGTTTTCAACTTACGGACATGTGCACTTATTTATTTATGTGTGTTAGGTGTAAACAAAAATTTTGTTATTACTGTGGGATAAAGTGCATTTTACTTTTCTCAAAAAAAATGGTAATTAATAAATAAAAAACAAATCATAAAATTTGTGTAATAATTAGGGCTGTGCCTTTATTCGATTAATCGAGTAAGTTGATTAATCAAATTTTCAGTTAATCGATTACTTGATTAATCAAAATTATGAGTAATCAAAACGAGCGTTACTCGAGTATTTTCAAAAATGGTTAATCAAAAACTGATTAATTTACTCATTTTTTTATGTGAAAGTTTGCCTTGAAATAGATGAAAATAAAAAGAAATTAAAAGCTAAACATGCTTCAAAATATTAAAAAATAAAAAAATTTAAGAAAATTTTGAGGTGTTGTCCGATGGCGCATGGGCAAAATGTCGAAGATGCAACAAATGGTTGAAGTATCAAGGAACTTCTAAATTTGTGCCATTTTAATATATGATTAATCATTTTATTCAAAAAACGATTAATCAAAAAGGCGATTAATCAATTAATTTTCTTTTTGATTAATCAAAAATCATAATTAATCGATTAATTGAGTAATCGAAATTATGATTAATCAATATTTTGATTAATCAATTAATCGCACAGCCCTAATAATAATCACCTTTCGTTTGATACCCATATTGCACTAAACAAATTTTGGGTCACCTTGATCTACATATACATATATCGGTCGATATCTGCAAAACTGATGGAACTATTGTTAAAAATTATATCTTAAAGTTTAAGTTGAACGTCTAGTAATGCAACATTAAAAGGTTCATTCAATTTTATTCAGTAGTTTTTGAGTGATGCTCGAACAAACGTACAGACAGACAGACAAAAATTCCAAAAACTTTTGATTTGGTATCTCTTGGCTTAATAATGATCTCTCCTAGCAATTTTTCTGAAATATCAAACAATTTTTTTATATCCAAAAATTTCTTAAAGAAAGTGCCTAAGTTAATTTCGAAAATTCAAAAACGATAAACTCGCACCCTGCTTGGCTCACTTATTTCAATGTTACTTTACCAGCAGTTTTTTTCTTGTTGTTCGTAGTTCAATTAAATAAAATCAGCAACGTTTATTCTGATGTTATTTAATTTTATATTTTTATTTTTGCAGTTTTCCTAAACAACACAACTGTTTACAATAGAGATAGACTGATAGATATGATATCGAAACGCCCAGCCGGTGTGCCATTAGTAACTGTTTCAAATCATTATTCATGCTTCGATGATCCAGGTCTATGGGGTGAGTACCATTCGTAGAGATGTTACGAATATACGACTTTGCTGCAATAAGTTTGAAAAATCCGAACACCCTATCTCAGAACGAGTTTCAAAAAAGCTTTCTCTGAATAAGAATGGAAGACATTTTCAAGCAGACTCATTTTCGTAACAGCTCTTAAAACAAAATCTCTATTATTATTAATTTAAAAAACTTGTACTCTTTTTTTTCAGGTGTACTACCTGTCAAATATGTCTGTAATACATTCAAGATACGTTGGTCAATGGCAGCGCACGATATTTGTTTCACCAACAAATTTCATTCATTTTTCTTTATGTTTGGTAAGTGTAATTAAATGAAAATTCACAAAATTGAGTTACACAAAAATTAATTAATAAAATTTTACAGGTAAATGCATTCCTGTGGTGCGTGGCGTTGGCGTCTATCAGGATGCAATCAATTTATGTATACAAAAATGTGCACAAGGTCATTGGGTGCACGTCTTCCCCGAGGGCAAAGTTAATATGACCAAAGAGTATATGCGTCTGAAATGGGGTGTGGGACGTATTATATATGAATCGCCATGTATACCCATCATATTACCCATGTGGCATGAGGGTATGGATGAGGTGTTGCCAAACATTGAACCGTACATATTGAAATGGGGCAAAAGAGTGACCCTAAATATTGGAGAACCATTAGATTTGAATGATTTTATACAGGATCTGAAAGATCGTAAAGTGCCTGAACCGGAGGCGAGAAAAATGATAACGGATAAAATACAGGATGCATTGAAGGTGCTTTACGCGATTATTATGTAAAACGCATGCGTTCACTTGTTGCTGTTGTTAATAGTGGAACGCTGTCTAATTGGAGCTCTCACTTCACTCACTTTAATGAGTGATAGTAAATGTGAATTTACCTTTTTAAAAATCTTTTTGGAAAACGCCATGCTTTTTGAAAAAAATCTAAGATAGACCATTCTTTGAACAAATTCGTTTTCTAAAAATATTTCGAAATATGATGAGCTTCCCTCAAAAGTGTCACGGCGTTTTACATACTTAGCTCCTTACTTAATATGCAATAAAACTGAAAAATTATCTTCTCTTTCTCTCTTTATTTCCAGCATTTACGCGAAGAAACGCAGGAACTGCATAAAGGACGGCTGTAGTAATTAAGTAAATCTATTTTTTGTTTGTTTTGTAAATTAATTTTATTCATATATATATATATTTATATATACATACATACGTGAGACAAAGAGAAAACATATTTTTAGCTGATGTGTAATAGTAATATAAATCAAATAAACAAAAAGTATAACAAATAGATATAAAAAATTACAAAAAAGAGAACTTTTAGTTTTCCACATAAAAACAATGACCAGTTTCACACATCGTACTAAAGTTCTAGTTGGACACTGAAGCATATCTTTAGTACGAAGTGTAAAAGCGTAGGTAAAGATTTTATTTGAAATTAAGTCTATTAAAAAAACTTTATACCGAGTAACTAAGCGCTTAAATCACAATTTGACTATAAAATGGCAGTATTGAATACTAAACAAAAAAGAAATAAAAAGTTAAGAAAATTAATGTTACAAATATTGATTGAAACTATGCTCAATTAATTAACTCAAATGTCAAAGAGTATATGTATATAGAAATTTAGAACCAGCGTTCTGATAGCCTAATGATTAACAGAACGTACCCAAATTTTTCTGTAGGAAAAGTCCAACAGCTTCCAAAATGAATCTATAAGAAAAGCTATGTCGTTTGCGTTCTTATAATCTATTATGATACATTTTTGGAATAATTAATAAGAAATATTAAAAATAAAAATAATTTTCATAAAAATTATTATACTTGGCCGTGAGCTCACTTATACTTTATTTATAAGTAAATTATACTAGGTAATAAATAATTAAATTATTTTACATAAGTGTACTGTGAGTATTGTGCGATCCTGTGAATAAACCTTGTAAAACTTAGTTTGTAACAAGAAATATAAATAAATTATAAGCAACAAATAGATATTTTAACAAATAAAAAAATTGTAATATAAGAGACAACCGAACAAGTATTTCAATTACACACTGAGAGATACTCGTACATTATCTCCCATGTTATTGAGGCCCTGACTTCAGTTCCAAAAAAACAAAAAACTCAGGATATGCATATCGATTAGGACTGCCTATCAAAGAACTTCTCTATTAACTAAAATTTTTCGTTTGGAGAGGACTCTTAACAGGGCTCCGTACTCCCCTATATTTGGTTTTTTATTCTGGTTCGGCATTCCCGTTGGGTTCCGATTATTCAAACTTGAAACATCCGATTCTGTTTTCGGTAAATTCAACTCCATAACTCTCCTAATGTAGATTAAGGAGCTAATTTTTAATATATTTTTCGTTGAAATTAATTATTTTTTGAAGCAAGTGCATTCCAAAATTTTTTCGATATTACCAAAAGGGAATCTTAATTTGAAAAAAATAAGTTGAAATTGTTTGAGAAACTATCGGACATCAAAAGATATAACAAACAATTGGATTTCCAATGTTTTTTTTTTTTAATTTAAAACGTAAGTAGTTTCATTAATAACTAATTTAATAAATTCGGCACAGTAGGCACTCGTAAATCAGAACCACTTTGTTTTTAATATGATGCTAATTTCTGAAAGATTATGTTTTTTAGGGGAGGTTTTTAGTGCAATAAAATATTTTTTCTAGTTAATTACTTAATTATTGATACTAGTTTCGGTAAAAAATTTTTCACAAAAAAAATCGATTTAAAAAATACCGATTTACTAAAACTCGAAATACATTATACAGGTCGTATTAATAGGCCAGCTGATTTTTATTTTTTTCTCGAATTTTGACAATTCACAAATTTTTCCAAAAATAACGATACTCAAAATAAAAATCGATTATTTAATCATTGATTTCAAATTCTGAACATTTTAATTATTGATGGAAAACTGCGATAGACTCACCGTTTCTTTAAAAATATTGCACAATACAACAAAAAAAAATTTTGGCGCCTACAAAAAAAAAAAGAAAAATTCAGCGTATTGGCTAACCCAATGACTACCTTTTTTTTTAGCAAAATTTAAGAATAGAAATTGACATAAAGATCGAGGGCTGAATAGAGATCTGTCCATTTAGAAAAAATATTTAAAAAAAATTTCATTTAGACATGGTTCTTAAACATAGTCTGAAACAGGGCGTTAATGAAAAAAAAAAAAATTCGAGATAGCGTTCTTCAACCAAATTTTGAATTTGGGTGATCTTCCACTCAGCTGTTAAAATACGCACGATATTGATATGCTATGTTATTGCACAATACCAGACCAAAGAGCAACCAGACCATGGGCCTTTAAATGTTTTATGTTTTCCTATGTTCTATGTTGTCGTTCCTCTTGTATGGCAGATCCTTAACCTAGCTTTTTCGTTTTGCATTGTGAAAGTTTTAGGTATGTAATCATATTTGGTCACAAGCTTCCTATGTGTATGTGCCTTTGCAATATGATTCCATATAGTATTTAGAAAAATCTCCTTGAAATATATTCCTTTTACAAAGTTACTCAACCTAAACCACTGGGGATGGTTCAACTTGTTTACAATGGACTCGAGACACTGACAAGTAAACAAAGTATTTTTGTTTTGTTTATTGTCAAATGAATAAAAATATAAACAAATTTACATAGAACAGCAACAATTCAACACAACAAAGAAATAAACAATATTCCGTTAGCGCTGCGAAAAAGGAATTACAACGAAGAAACAAAATAAACGAAACGAAATCCTTCAATAGCGGAGTAAAATATTAAAATGTAAATAAAGCACTAAAACCAAATTTCATTTTTAATTAATAATAGAACATTTGTTTAGGGCATTACTGCAATTGCCACCAAATACAGAGCAGGCCATCGTACTCAATACACCAAATCGCAATGAAATACTCAGAGAGGGACCGCCAACGCACGCAAAATACAAAATTTTAGGACGCGGCGCTTTTGGCACCGTTTTCAAGGCGATCTATCGTGGTAAGAGAAATGCTTTTATTTTTTGTTTATTATTGAAAAATTATTTACAAACATTTTTTCTTATTTACAAATCAAATGATTTTTACCTTTTTTTTTTGTCAAAGGGAAAATAACAACAAAAATTCACTCGAAATCACAGTGTGGGAAAATAACTCGAAAGTGCTGCAGCGTAGCCAATTGTGGAAAATTTTGAGTTTTTTTTTTAAATTTTGTGAATTTTTTTTTAAATTTTTATACACTTTCTTATCTTTATAAAAAAACTAAATTAGCAGTTTTTTAGTCAACACTTTGATTTATCTCCATATAAGGTCAATCCGTTGCTGTGAAGATAGTGCGCAACGTCAGCAAGGCGAATACTCAATCGATGTGTAATGAAATGCAAATTATAGGTTGGAAGCATCGTAATATCATACGAATTTTAAAGGTGAGTTAATTTATAAAAAATAATTATGTAATATATAGCTACTTCAAGTGCTTCATATACATACTTTTACTTTAGGCTGAGACCACGCCGAACTTCGGTATTGTCATAATGGAGCGGCTTATGGGTCAAAGCTTACAGGAGCTACTGGAGGCCACAGCATTACCGTTGGCGCACAGAATTTTGTAAGTTTTTTTTTTACATATATCCATAATGAAATCATGTAGATCTCTACCTGTTCTGCAGCTTGAACTTGGGACTATCTGATTAAATGTAGCTCGACATTTCATATTTTTTTCCAAACAAATTTTGCATTGTCACGGGGTTCTGATCTACATATGTGACAAGTTTTGAGTCTCTTGCTTACCGGAAAGTTACTCAAAACTCGACTCCGCAAGCTTTTGAGGGCTTTTAGTTGCATAGATAAGCGCGCCATCTAGCGGAATTTCATTTTCTACAGATAGTATTGCCACTGAGTTCTGAATTTGGTGCTTAGTTCCAACCTGTAGGTCCCCGGAAATATAGATAGTAATCGAGCGAAAAATTCCACATATCAAAAGATTGTTATAAAGAGCTCGTTGCGCCATCTAGCGGACTTCTTTCGATTAAGAGATACTTTGTAATCGGGTTATGAATAACGATTGAAGCTTCAAGTCTACAGCTCACTGGGAAGTTATCCAAAAATCGATGGTAAGATTCCAACCGTTTCTCAGGGATTTTTAGATGCATCGATAAAAGCGTCACCTGTTGTTGTAGCGCTACTTAGCCCTACTTAGGTAGTCAGTATTTTACCCAGTAATATCATCAAACTCTTCTAACGGAAGTCCTAGAAACCTAGCGGCTTCGACAGGGGTGGACCAGAGGAATATGGGTGTTAGAAGAGTAGGCTCGCCACCTAGCGGAATTTAGTTTCCTACAGATTGTACTGTCATTCCATCCCAGCCATCCTTGCTTGATTAAACGATCTCGAAATGCTCATACTTGACTCCTAGCTTGCTTACGCTCTTGAATTCATTCTCATCGCAGATTTTCTAGAAAAATATTTTTTAATAATTTTTTACAAAAATAATTTAAGGATTACACTGGACATACTCTCAGCGCTCTCCCACTGTCATAAGCGAAATTTACTCCATCTCGATGTAAAACCGCAAAATGTGTTGATATCTTTGACGGGCTTACAACCGTCTTTACTTTACGAATCACTATCAACTTACGTCGCTCAACGACAATACATTTGCAAGCTGTGCGATTTTGGTGCTTCCCTCAAGCTCGACAGAACAACAGCGGCGCCAAAAATAGCAGCGCGGGTAAATATCACAATTTAAAAATAATTTCAGTAGAGTCCTAATGCCACTCCATCCATCCCATTCTAGGGCACAATGCGTTACATGTCACCGGAAGCTTTGCGCGAAGAACCACTCACCCCAGCCGCCGACATCTATTCGCTAGGCATAACAATGTGGCAAATGCTGCAGCGTCGCACGCCCTATCACTGGATCGCATGCAATGAAGTCGTCGCATATCAGGTCGTCAAAAATAAACTGCGCCCCGACAACACAGCGCACGTCAATCTCCTACCGAATGATGCCAATAGCTGCAAGAGCGCTGTACATCGTGTGACCCAACCTCAGCACCATAAATGCCATTGCGCCAACTTAACAGTCGATGAGATTACATACCATTCATTGGTGCATTTGACAAATGTACTCAATCGCACGAAGCAACCCGAGGAGCAGTTGCGCTTTTCCGATTGCGTTGCCATGGATGAGCCACAACAGATGGCTGAACAGCGTCGTCCCTTCGCCTCATTGACTGCAAAAATGAATGTTATGCGCGATTTAAGCGGTGAATTGAATTGCAACACAAACAAATCAACGCAAGCCATGCAACGTTCTCCAATACAAAAACAACAACAACAGCAAGTGAAGTGCCAACAGCAGCTTATGAAAGCTGATATCGTGAATTTGTTGTTGTTGTTTCAGGATATGCTACGCTTGCACGATCGCCGTAAGGAACAAACTTATGAAATGATTTGTCGTGCTTGTTGGTCTGATGAGCCGATACGGCGCCCAAGCGCTTTTTCATTACGAAAACGTTTGATTGAGTTGTTGTGATTATTTTTTAAATTTTCGTTTTGTGTTATTGTAATGCCAATGTGCGAGCATTTGTTGGTTTTATTTTAATTTTAAAATTTTTTTTAATGTTATGATTTAGTTTTTAGAATTTTAAAAGCGCTAACCAACTAAATAAACTGGTATTTAGTTTTTAAATAAATAATTTTCTAAGTGTTTATATTTTTTGGAAATTTTTTTTTTTAATTTTCTGAGTGAAGAAGACGACTTTTTCTGAAAATGGTTGTATCTACTTGTGTGGGGTACTAATGAACAGGACGAGCGAATGTTCGGATTCGGCAGCATTTCCTGTTTGTTTCAATAATCGGATTTCACTTAACAGAGCCGAAGTTTTTGCCCAAGTCGTCACTTTGTCTGATGCTCTTTTTTCTTCCTGTTATATAAAACATTGTCTTGACCCCAGTCACATTTTTAGTAAACTAAGCGTAACGTATTCGGATGAACAGCGTTGACCTCTCTGACAATAATGTGATTAATCTAGGATGAGTCCCCGATGAATGGCACGAATACTCTCGGGAAGGTCATATTTAAAAATGTTTCCTTGGCAATATTTCGGTTACTTTCGACTGAATTTGGTATTTATTTTAAAAATTTTTAGAAAATAGAGGAGTAACCGTGCAAAATTGCGTGCTTTTTTTTACTATTTCCCTACGAAAATAAAGAGGAATAAAAAACCTTTTTGTTTTCAATATTATATATTTTATTTTTTCCCGTGTATGTATGTATCTTCGCTTTCATTTTCTTTCCTGAACAGTATGCTTATGTAATAATTTTATATAAATAAATATTTAGTTCGTTCTATGTATATTAGAAAAAATATTTAAAGAGTCGTGAAAAAATAGTTATGCTAATTAGTTTACTAGTGGTATAGGTATAGTGTTAGTAACTAGTTACACTGAAAAAAACTACGCACAGAACTTATTTATATAGATATAATACATTTTTATTAAATCATTTACTAAATCTAAGATCTTTAACGTCTCGACTAACCTAAAGTATACGTATGTGATAGCTACTAATTTATTTATAGTTAGTTGATAAGTAGTAAAAGCTACTAACCAAATGTTAGGCTAATAGATGTAGTATGTTTATATACTTATTTAAATGTAAGTATTAATTATAACATAAGTGATTTTGTTTAAATATTTTGTACTGACTAAATATTTATGTATATGCATAAAAAAAAAGAAATGAAAAAAAAAAATAAAAAAAAATTAAATTAAAATAAATAAAATAAAATAAAATAAAATAAAATAAAATAAAATAAAATAAAATGAAATAAAATAAAATAAAATGAAATAAAATAAAATAAAATGAAATAAAATAAAATAAAATGAAATAAAATAAAATAAAGTAAAAATAAATAAATAAGATAAAATAAAATAAAATAACAATAAAATCAAACAAAATAAAATAAAATGAAATAAACTAAAATAAAAAATTAAATAAATTAAAATTTAAGAAAAAAAAAATTAATGAAATAAAATAAAATTAAATAAAACAAAAAAAAAAAAAATAAATAAGATAAAATAAAATAACAATAAAATCAAACAAAATAAAATAAAATGAAATAAACTAAAATAAAAAAAAAAATTAAATAAAATTAAATTTAAGAAAAAAAAATTAAATTAAATAAAAAAAAAATAGTGCATAACATATTTTTGTTTTAAAAAGCGGACTAAATTGTTTCATTGTTATGTAGTAGTCTTGCTCATCATATTGTTTTATTTTTCTTCCATCTGTTTTATAGTTGCTAAGACATGTTTCCAATATTTTTCTTTTATTGTGAATGCACAAAAATGCAAAGTGTTTTTAACTAGTGGCAGTGCTGTGTAGAAGAAGTGTCGAATTTCGTTTTCATATATGTAAAAAAAAAACTTTGTTCACTTCGAGTTCTTGTAGAGAATTCTGTAAAAATTAGTGTGAGTAATTAGTAAAGTGGCGAAAAAAAACACAGAAAATGTGCACTCGTCAGTCGGCAGTTTATTCAGGTGTTTTCGTCTTGCACAAAAAAAAAAATTTTGTTCGGCTATTATTTGCTTGAATTATTGTTTGTTTTACTTTCTTCTTTAATTTTATTTACTATCTTTTCATACGTACAAACAGTGTGAAGGTGTACCGCTAACAATTTTTTTCTGGTATATATAAATACATATATATGTATGTACTGTTATATTTGCTACTGCTAGAAACCGTTAGACCTATCTACTTATATATATTCTATAACTGTTTACTTGCAACTTGGAATTATCGCTCAGATTTGGATTCGTGTGACTTGTTCAATATATAATTTATTTTAATGGTTTTTGTTTTAATTATTGTTTTTGTATTTGTATAATTATGTTATATGGTTTATAAAAATTATTTTTATTTAAATATTTTGGAAAACTATTGTGTTGCATAAACTACTATTTCCATCGACGGCTGAGTATAAGATCTCTCTATCTTTGCAGGCTGTTAGAAAATGGTGCAGGCCAAGATTTTTCATTAAATCTAAAATACCCAAAGATAGATAATCCGTTAAATTTTACAGTTTTCATGATAAAACGGCGTTGAGTTAATTAAAAAAAAAAAAAAATCCCGAGTTCGAGAAGTTGTTGACTTTGAAACATGTCACAAAAAATTGAAGTTTCTTTCGAATTGGCGTCTGCAGAGCTAGCGCGATCTTACACTCAGAGTTCCAGATTAATTTTCTGTTTTTTTTTTGTTTGTTTATATAAATTTTTTATTTAATTATTTTGTGCGGAAGACTACATAACTTTACTATTTAGTTTACATTACGATGCATAGTACTTTTATGTCATTCGTTCAGCTACATTATTCTGATTTTATACATTTTATTTCGGTTTGGTTTTACTATTTTGTTTGTTATTTTTTGTTTTTTTTTTTTTAATTTATTAGTTTATATACATACACTATTTTTTATACAATTATTTTATAAAGCTCTTTCTTCAACAATTTCGAGACTTTTACAAAAACAGAAATCAATTACATTTCATAGTTAAATAAAATAATAATAAAAAAAAAATCCCTTTATAAATATAAATAATGCATTTAATGTTCTTAAAATGCACTTTTTATAATTAAGTAATATTTTAGAAAATAATTTCTATATAATTGTTTTGATGTAATATAACATTTCAAAATCCCTAAAAAAGTCAGATTATCGTAGTTAGTCTTATGTGAACTCAGAGTTTACAAAAATTTTAAAATATTAATTTTTCAGAATTATTTTTTTAATATTTTGTTTATAATAAATATTGTAAATATGTATATCGAGTGTTATATGCTGGAGCTATTTTTGATTTATTTCATTTGGGAGGTTCCAAAGTCATATTTAATTTTACATGAATAATCGTGGTTAATCATTACTGATTTATTAGTCAATTACCTTATGAAGTAAGAGATACATGCAGTTCGCTGCAGCGATGTCCGACGATATAAATTAGTTTGGAGTATTTTTGATTTGTCGGTAAGGGTTTTTGAAATAGTAATTTATGGAATAATTGGCAAGTTATGGTCCATCACCTTCTTGTGGACTCACCAAATTGAGCATTAATGACATATCAGTTCCATTGCAGCTGAAATATTGTACTACTGCTCCAATCGTGACTCGATGCCTTAGTCAAAATTCAACCTGTGAACCCCGTTACTGAAATCCCGCCATCTGAAATAGTTGAAGTATAGAACCTCCTTCTTAGGGAGACTCGAGTAACTCGACTCAACAAAATCGACTTGTTTTGGTCCAACCATGTTGAAACTGCTGGTTTCCTAGTACAATTCGATAACGATTTCCAGAATGACTACACAACAACAACAATACCGTCAATAGTCCAATGCATAGTGAATAGAGAAGTTCATTTTGATACGAATATTAGGGTGGGTCGATTTTTATGAACAAAAGTTAGCCGATATCGCTCCAACGATTTTTCGATTTTTGTAGGCTCAGGAAAAAAAACTTCCACTACACATACCCAAAAAAAAATTTAATTTTTTTTTACCCTTTTCGACTTTTAAAATGTTTATGTCCGACCCAAAAATTTCTGCTAAAAACGTTGGGGTTAACAGTTTTTTGAAAAAAAAAAACAAATTTTTTTTGGGTTTTGAGGAGTGTTTCGGTCGAAATATTTACCATTTCGAAATTTATTTTTTAATGGTTTTTTCAGCATACGTGCAAAAATGTTTTTAGACCAAAACAAGTCCCAAAACCCGAAAATAATTTTTTTTTTTTCCAAAAAACTTTTATCGCCAAATTTAATCGCTCTTTAAATTTGTTTTTGAAGTAGCTAAATGTAGACCCCTTTGTGTCATAAAATAAAATAAAAACAAATGCTTGTTATATAACACTCGAGTATGTAGTATGTTTGTATGTATTTACATTAAACTAATATAATACAAAAAGATTTAATGAAATTAATTTTAAGAATACGTCTTAAATAAGTTTTCTATCTACAAATTCTATAATATAGTAATTTCGAATCGAAATATGCCAACGTGTCACTTTCACGCGATATACAAACTTACATACATATATGTACATATATATTTTCAAACTACTTTTTATAAATTTCGCATACATTTTCGTAATAGTTTGATGTAAGTTTGGGCGAATAAACGTGCTGAAAGTATTAATTAAACAACGTTGGCTTTCGCTATTCTGCAACCAAATGTGAGCACTCCCCACTTGCGTATGAAGGAGTGTGGTGAAAATAGTAGAAATTACTTACATATGTTTTTTAATTGATTATAAATATTTTATGTAAATACTTATACATATTTATATGTAAATTTTAAGCTGACTTGTCAAACTAAAAATAATTTAAATACATATGCATTTATGCATAACGATAGTGTGGTACAGACAATTAGTAGTCACTGTAATTTAATATTTTATACTGCGGTGTATAGGTTTTTTTTAATGAGTAAAACTATTTTGTTTTTGTTGTATTTAATAGTAACTACGTAGTATGGAAAATTTGTTGGTTCGTTTTTGTTGTTATTAATAATACATTTTTTGTCGGTTTAATTTATTTTTTAGGACTAAGCTAGTTAAATAACTAATTTTGTGTTTTTTTTGTTTTTGTTTTAGTAGGCAGTTATTGTTCTGGTGTTACATTTGATTCTTTTTTCTACATTCTTTTGCAAATATTCTGTTTCCTTTTATTTCGGAACTGTACATTTAACGTTTTTAAGTATTTTTAAATAAATTAAATTTTGGCGAAAATTTTTATATTTTCGATTTTATAAAAAAAAAAAAAATAGTTTTCCTTGTATTTTATTCAAACTATTTTGCAAAAAAAGAAAAAAAAAAAAATTATAATTGGAAAAGTTTTCTAAAAATAAATTATTGTTTGACGTTTTATGAAGAATTCAAAACAACATAAAATCTTAAAGCTGCTGTTATACTAACATAGCACAGACTTGGTGTGAGAGCTGTCACTCTTCTGTCAAATGAAGTCAGCACGTAAGCGATTACCCAACACTTCAATGCGTTTAATTTGGTTTAACAGGCTGTTGTTTTTTACGTATTCAAGTTATAAGTGAGGTTAGCAATTTATAATGAAAGTTGTTATTTCATATTAAATTCATCCTTTTTTAAGTCATTTTAATTATTTTTGTTTTTAATTTCGAGAAAATGTAAATGTGATTTCAAAATGTATAAATAATTTAATAATAATTTTTATTAAAACAAAAAAAAAAAAAAAAAATTGCGTAGTCAAATAAAGTCTCTGCCATGCAAGTATAACAGCACCTTAAGTTGGTGTTTCATATTAAGTTTTTAATTGTAAGCTTTCATATTTAAATTCAAAATAAAAATTCAATTAAGCATTTAGTTTAAATACAAATTTTTAAGTATAATTTCAGCTTGGAAAAGTATATAGTAAGTAAATGGAACTACACAAACATAAAATCTACATACTCAGAATTTTGAATACATCTACAAAAGCTCAAATTAGGCGCCCATAACCTCACTTTAATAATAATTGGAGCATATAGATTTATAGTTATAACCTACAAAAATACTTAGGTGACGAAATTTTCATGTAAACAGAATATAAGAGTCTATCATCATAGTTGTCAAGTACTTAAACCTCAAAGCTCTACAATAAACTATTGGCGCCCCCTAAGTTCAAATTTAATTAAAGAGGAGTACAAAATTCTGTGTGTGCAGATTTTTTTTTACTGCTTGATTAGGTTTACAAAACTTACGAAAATCGCTCAAAATATTTACAAACATTTTTTTTGTCACACAATGCAATCTTTAATACACCGCTTTCTAACAATTTTTTTTTTAATTATTATTTAAGTTGTAAGATTAATTTTTTTAATATTAAATTTTTTTGCTTTCGTTTTGGTATTTAGTATATGTTTTCAAGTTTTTCAGTTTTTACTTTAACTTTTAGTATTATTTTTATTTTTGTTTTGTTTTCTTTTTCTTTTTGTTTTTCTTTTACATCTACATACATTTGCCGTCTCTTTCAGCGCTCAAATATCACATATAAGTCTTTTATTTAAATAATTTTGCTTAAATTTATTAACTTTTTTCTTTCGTTTCATTTCAACCGTAACGGTATACATACAATTATTTTTTAACATTTTTTATTTAAATATTTTTGTTGTTGTAGTATTTCCCTCTTTTTTTAAATTTTAGCTCGCATAAGAACGTCGCACGGGAACTGGCGGAGGAATTTTTGATTTGCGTATCGGTTGTTGTTGTTGTTGTTGATGTTGTGGTGACTGTGCCTGCACCTCACCAAAATGTATTGGCGCACTTTGGTTTTGTTTTGGTGATGGCGGCGATTGTTGTTGCACACAAGTTGGTATACGCGTTGGCGGCAGTTTTGGCGTTGTCACGGTAATGCCATTGCGCACAATCTCCGTTTTCACTTCCTAAGAAACAAATAAAAAAAGAATATAAATTATTAAAAAACCCAAAAACTTAGTCACCACAAAAAAAGCGCAATATTAACTTTCTCACCTTTTTCGGTGACAATGGCGTTGTGGGCGAGTTGGTTGGCGTTGTGACCCGCTTCCAGCCGCTGCTCTTACGCCACGAGTTTGCTGGTCGTTGTTGTAGACGTTCTTGCAATTTGTGTGCGCTGGGTGAACCACGACTCATACCGTTCATTGTGACAGTTGCGCTGCTTCTGCCACCACCACCACCATCACCACCACCACCAATGATTGCGTCATTAACGCTTTCGCTGCGCAGTACGCGTGGCGGCCGCTGCAGCTCGTTGCCATTAAGCGCGCCATTTTGACGCAACAAACCATTGGCAGCATTCAGCTCGTTTTCGCTTTTATGCATTATCGATTTCGATTTGACCAACGCATGTGCGGATGTTGAGGTTGTGGTGGCGGCAGCTGGTCTTCGCAGTTCTGTGCGTATTATCGCCTCAATGCATTCTTGTTCGTTCAACTTTTGCAGCACGCCGGTTTCGAGTTGTATATCTTCGATTTCGATATCGCTGCTACTTTCTTGACCACACAATTGTGTGTCCATCTCCTCCTCTATGCTATCTTCGACGGCAGCACTGCCACTGCCACTGCCATTCAGTTCGTGTTGCGTTGTCGTACAACGTGAAAGCTCATCTGATTCACTAGACGAACAGCTGGTCACTTGCGCGCGTCCTGCTTCGCTTGGCGTTGGGCTGACCGTTTTCAAACGATTGCCATTCAATGCCGTTTGATTGCGTAGGCGCACACGTTGCTCCGACAAGCTGGACGCCGCATCCTCATCATCATCATCATCCTCGTCATCCGTTTCGCCTTCAATGTACGAGAATAGACTGCGCGCCGAAGCGGTACGTATATCGACGAGTTTGTAGAACTCATTAGTGAACTCTGTGCGCGCTATGTCCTCATCCTCGGAGTAAACGATCTGTGGAAATAAAAGTGTGTGAGCAATTCGATATATTTTATTTATTTTACAATAATCTCTTACCTTTTGTTGCAACAACTGAGAGATCGCTTCCGACTCAGAATCTGTTTCCGCTGTTGTTGAGGTTAGAAAATCATTCGAATTCCAAATCCAATCATTTTCACCATTCGGCCTGCGTAAATTCGTTGTCAATCGTATGCCACGCAAGTGCTGCTGCTCGTCGCTTAATGCCACCATGGGTAGTTCCTCCTGTGACATACTCCAATCTTCCATTTCCGTTGAGCATGGTTCGGCTGGCAATAGCCATTGCTCAGGTTCTTCAGGTAAGTCTTCTAAATGCCCATTTGATGGTTGTGGTTGTCCACTGCTCATTGTACAATAACCTTCATCACGTCCCTTAGCGGGGCTGGCTGATAACGCTGCATTTTGTGCTTCTAAATCACGCACGCGATTCTTAAGCATTGTAACCTCTTCGCGTAGTATGTCTTCGGCTACAATTGCGTCCACCACCTTGCGCATCACATCGTCCAGACAACGTTCGTAGTGGCGTATACTCCGTTTGAGTGTGTAATTCTCTTGTTGCATGGTACGTAGCAGTGTCTCTTGGTGAGTAATGCGGGTCTGGAAGAAGAATTCAGAATTTTAATTTTAATTGAAATGTGTCGAAGAAAGTTTTGAGTTAGTGGCTCTGTTGGATCTCTCCCAGACTTCAAAGAAGTGGGAACTTCCTGATTTAGTATAATTGAAACCAGGTCTCCAACATAGAAAGGAGGTGAATGGGGGAGCTAGACTGAGTTATTAATTTTTATAATTGAGTGCGATTGACTTCTCAGACAAATAGATCATGCGCCTTCAGTGTATTAATCCCAATTTTCTTACTTGGCATTATGACACTTGAATTATTGTCTCGTATAACAAGGACCCGTGTTTCGTTCAACTACTTTGAGGAGAGTAAAAGAAATACTACATTACTCAGAATGAGGGTTTTTTGCATTGAAATAAATTTTGACACAGTGCAATAACATCCACGGAAATAACGCCCACTGACAAAATGCATTAAAGCCCTCGAGCTTTTTTTCTAATTTTTAATTCTTACTTTCGGAATGTTCGATCAATTATTCGTGTTTCGGTAATCAAATTAATTGAAAATGCTAAAATTGAAATCTTCTGACTAATCAGATTATGTTTATGATTTTTTCTGTATAATGAAATTAATCGTTGAAATAAATCGAGTTGAGGTTTTTCGGTACGCTTCGATTAATCACATTTCCCTAATTTAATGAAATTTATATTTTCGTTTAGGAAATAAAGTCCGTTGGGCGTTATTGTACAGTTTAATATTAGTTTCGTGCCGTACTAAATTTCATATAAGAATCTTGAGTAGTTTTAGGCTAAGCGAGAATTGAGAGTTAATATAGATTAATGCTCACCTGCAAGGTTTTATGTCCTGGACATGTTATCTTTTGCTTGCGCTCTTTTGATTTTATCACACGATTCATGCTGTAAAGAAAAGCAAAAAAAAAAATAAAAAATTATAAAGCTATCTTGAGACTAAAATGAAAAGTAGATCTATGCAAATTGATATAATAAAAAAAATTAAAAAAATTAATAGACTAAATACTAAGGGACCCTGCAGTGAAGCAACCAAACTAGTCAGGAAACATACCATATACAACTAGAATTTTCTGTTGCGCACCGAGCCAATTCTAAAAACACTAAACTAGCACCAGTAAAAATACAAATTTATGCAGTCAGCTAAATTGCCCGGAGTTGGAAAAATCTCAAAAAAAGCTCTTTATTCCAATTTTACTTTTTACCTCACTGGGAGTTGAACCAGTAACCTCGCTGAGATGAAAGAAGTACTCATCCACAGAGCTCATTTGTCTTAAATAATTTACGCTTACTCTATTCTCTATTTAATAATCTACTCAAAATTTCGTTTTAAATTTGTTTTAGTGAAATATGTTGGTGGAAAGCTTTTACGCAAAACGCCTATTAAATTTGACGAAAATTATAAGTTTCAAAGCCGTAGGCCAGAATATTTTGAGCACATGTGCAATTGGGCTTTCCATACACAGACACACATACCACAATAAATAGTTGCAAACTCCATAGAGCCTAAAAGATAAAGCTGATAATTTGGTTTGTAGGCATAACTTTACAATTACATTTACAAACACACACACATACATACATAGGTAGATATAGAGTTACTTATTTATGTATGTTGGGAACATCAATTTAACTGCAATAAATGCTACTGTAACTACTATTTGGGCGTCCCAAAAATTTCAAATTACCCTGAGGAGCATAGTTAGAGAGATGTACATACATACATATGTAAATATATATATGCATATAAAGCGAATAGACATTTTACCACGTTTTATACGCCAGATAAGTAAGTAATAGTGCAATTTGAAAATCTATGTGGTTGCCAAATGTGTGGTGGGCGTATAGGTATGTTACAATGTAATAGCTACAGTGGCCTTGAAAATAAATGCTGAGTGAAGGTATTCTTACAGTAGTATTTATTATACACTCAAAAATGTATCAAAGGCAAATTAAAATAGAGTTTTATCTACTTAAACTTGATTTTAAAATAAGCAGCATTTTATGTCTAAGACGGAGTTTTAATTTTAAAATGACGAAAACGCCATTTTAGCATTTTAAAATCGCGGTTTGTGTCTATGGTTGTATTTGTGACATTGCTAACTCCAAACTTGAGTTTGGCTTTTTTCGCTTATTGCCACAGCTATGCTATGGTGTGGGAATAAAATAGTTGACACAGGGTGACTTTGCAAAACATAAAAAATTTCTTCATAACAACAACCAACTTAATTTTTTCCATAAGTGAATCCTGTTAGTTTTCATTTTAGCTAAAATCTTTGTTTAATATGACAGAAAGAATAATATTTCTATGATTGACCAACATTTTAAATGTCTTTTTAAGTTAAGTAAAGATTTCAATTTTAACGACTGGTAAGCAATCATTTGATTAATGAATTTTGATTTTTTTGAAAATTTTCGCCAGCACAGCTTTTCTCAAATAAAAATTGGATTTTCGTTATTAATATTTCTATTTGAAAATACCTAAATGGCTTAAAACATATAAAAACTGCTTAATAACTTAACATATCGAAAGCAACAGACATGCTACATTTTTTACAAACGCCACTGTAGCTAAAATAGATACTTGTATGATGCATTTTCTCATGTAATTACGTTGTAGTTTTGAGCTTATGGAGCGTATACGAGTATATCTATGTATGTGCACTTGCTGGCTGTAAATGGGTTATGCCAATTTTCGACAACCCTCAAGGATCCTTCTCCCTTGGTAAAAGTTGAATTTAGCCATATGAGGCCAAATACAGCCCTAAGGACGTAAGTAACACTGAACTAATGCGCGGGACAGTAACACGAGTGAATGTGGTTGTAAGTATCTGACAGCTAAGTAGACATACTACATAGGTCAACTAGGCAATTTGAAATTTTTTTTTTTTTTATTTGGAAAGTAGTAAAATAATTTTGAGTATGTAAACACAAAATTTGTATGCCATGAAAGTATGTTGGGAGAAATTTTTGATTATTGTTGGTTGAAGTTGGAAAAAAAGTTTGTCTTGGTAATAGGTTTATGAAGTTTTGCAGCGAAAGCTTTTCGTAGTTAATTTGCTCAGCTTGTGAGAAATTTATGCGTTGCCAACAGTTTGCGTAAGCGGATGTTCCTATTCAAAGGAAAAGCACAATTTTATATTGAGCTGTAATTTTACTCGGCTAAAGGAAGAATATAAATTTTAATATTTCGTAGGAAATTGGTCTTAATACTAAGGTAATGTTGAAACTGACGGCATTAAGAAAATAAAGCAAAATTCATTACCCATAAAAATAAAATAAAAAAAACCATGAAATCTCATGAATAAATCTACAAACATATCAAAATTTATAATTTTTCTCAAAAGCAATAAAAACTCACTTATCCAATTGTTCTCGCAACTCCTTCTCGAACGTTGGCGACACGCAATGACTCTGTAACGAGAAAATTAGAAAATTTCATCAGTTTTGAATTGTTATTCCATATAAATTTAAAGCTTAATCATAACAGCTAAATTAGAAATAGTCATAAAAAATGACAGTTTGATTAACGAACAATAAAATTTTTTACATTTCGCTGTAAATATTGTAATTACATACATATTTACGCCAAGAGTAACATAACTACTTACACACATACATATATACCATATATATTCTAGTTGATTAATGATTATGCAATAATGTAATCGAAAATCGTAAAAATGGATGAAAATATAAAATTGATTGACATTTACGAGCTTCCAAAGAATAATAAATAAGAAAAATCATAAAACCGTACAATAAAAAAATGTAAGACCACAATTTAAAATATTCACATTTACAGCAGAATAATCCATGATTCAAACTATTACTTTACACACTTGATGAAAGCTTGATGTCATGACGAGTGTGACAAATAGAAAAATAACAGATAAATTTAATAACCAGCCCAACTGGCTGAAATTCAAAAAAAGTTATTTTATTTTATTTTTTTTAATTTAATTTAATTTAATTTAATTTAATTTAATTTAATTTAATTTAGTTTAATTTAATTTAATTTAATTTAATTTAACTTAATTTAATTTAATTTAATTTAATTTAATTTAATTTAATTTAATTTAATTTAATTTAATTTAATTTAATTTAATTTAATTTAATTTAATTTAATTTAATTTAATTTAATTTAATTTAATTTAATTTAATTTAATTTAATTTAATTTAATTTAATTTTACTTTATTTTATTAAATTTTGTGAAATTATGACTACCACGAATTATAAGACTCTATGTATCGAAATAATCCTTATTACAAAAAAAAATTTGCGTCACCCTTTATAAAATCTTAAGCTTATAGCTATGAGTAAGCAATAACCATAAATATACCAGTTATACGAGTTGCTTCCATGCAATTATTGCCAAAAATGGGACAACTCAATTATTCGCGACAGTGTAGGTGTTGCAAAATTAAAAACAAAGCTAGACATTTAAAAAAATTAATTCCCTAACAAAAAAAAAAAAATAATAATAATCCGGTACGCTGAATCAGCCGACTGAAGTTTATCATTCAAAATAAATCTTTTGTGTATGAGATTAGTACCAAGCTAAGGCGTTATGATTTATCCATGCTCTTAAGATAAGAAGTACGCCAAACAAGCGTATTAAAGTGAAATGATATTTTTAAGTGACAGATTTTTTATAACTTAATAACTTCACATAAACACCTCTCTCAGCGGAATTAGAAAAGGCAGTGATATGCAAGCGCTAAAAAATTAATTTATAAATATGGTGAGTTTCATGACGATAGTACCCTCAAAATTTAAGCTTTTAAAAATGAGTTTAAAAATGTTTAGAATATGAAATTAAAAATAGAATTCTTCATTCATTAAATTTTGAAATTACCTAAAAAATCAGATTATTGACATCCCTACTATTTATGACTAAGTTTCCTTAATCAACCGGAAGCGAAGTATTAAAATAAAATAAATTACAATCCATGCTCACACATACGCACAATCGCTCACATGCACACACACCCATACACAAATTGTTTTTGCATAAAAATAAACTTCCTCACACCAATATTGATAAGCCAAAGTCAACACTCAACCAATAAAATCCCCATGCAATCAATTGTTCAAGCAGCAACAAAGTTATCAATCGCCATAAAGGAAACCCATCAAAAGTTGCTGCTGCGAGATTCTCTCTGTAGACTGGCTGCCGTCTGTTGAGTGTTGAGTGCATTTTAGCTTTTGAGCTTCAACATTTCATTTCTGCATATTAAGTAAGTATGTATGTATGTATGTATAGTTTTCATATTGTTCATTCTTAATGTGGAAATTATTTTATTTTTGCTTTGTTTTGTTGTTGTTGCTGTAGCTACTTGTAATAGGCGCCAACGTTTAGTGGTTGGGGCAGCATTGGTGGCGCCACGTTTTGGGTGTGGGCGGTGTAGTCACGAGATTAAATATACAAGACAGTAGCTAAGCAAATGACATTTTGTTGTTTGACATGACATGACAGGCAAGTTGGAAGGCGGAAAGGTTAGAAGTTTACAGCGCTACTGTTTATGTGTATAAAGATTCATGTAAATCCATAACTTTTGATCTCGGATTTTATGATATGCCATAAGAATTTGTTCTATATGATTTTAGTTATTGGAAAGGGGAAGGAAATCGTTGTGGAAATCTTTTTGGGAAACATTTATCGCAACAATAAATATTAGGTCTGTACATTTCATTCGTCTAGCTGAGACTTAAGCTGGCCTAGGAAGGGCCAGCATTCATTAAATTGGATTACTAATTAGTAATCAATTAATAACATGGTTTTTTTTAGTCGGTAATGATTATTTTAATTGTTTTCAAAACAAGGCAACTATTAATTGACTACGATTGAAAAAATTAAAAATAAATCATGATTTTTTCACGATTATTAAAAATAATCAAAAATAATTAAAAACAGTTTTGTTTTATTTGATACTTTTTGCTTATTTTAGGTTTTTTTTTTAGGCAATTATTAATTGATTACGATTCAAAAAATAAAAAAAAAACTTTTGTTTTTTTCACGATTTTTAAAAACAATCAAAAAATAATCAGAAAAAAGTCAAAAGTAATCAAAAAATCCAAAATAATCAAAACTAACCTAATTTTAATAATCGTGAATGAAATCATGATTTTTTAGAATTATTTTTGATTATTCATCACAATGGTGAAAAATCTTGATTCTTTTTAAATATTTTTTGATTAATTGAAAAATAATCAGTAAAAATTTAAACTAGTTGGCAATCAATCATTAAATGGATTCTCAGGAAAATAACCTATAATCATTACGATTAGTAATCATTATTTAACAAGTCTGATCAAAACCTATAACAGGGCACGTTTAGAACCCGACACTCTTAGATTTTGAAAAAATGTTGCGTACAGTAACATTTTACTAATACAAACACAGATTCATTTTTAGAATTTGCATTTTTGAAAAATTGTGGGCGTGGCAAGGTATCGAAATATCTGAAAAATGATGGTAGTAGGTACTTTTAAGCTGTGATTACTAAAGAATGTCTCAACTGATCTTGGTACTATTAGCAAGATACTTAGATCAGCTTTTGAAAATATACACTGTAAAAAATTGATATTACACTGAAAAAAAAATTTTTTTTTGATAAAAATAAAATTTTAAACTTAGAAAATCTATTGAGAAGGTTTTTTAATACACGTAAAATATCCAAAACTAAAAATGGCATTTTTTTTAAATTAAATTTTAGACCTAAAAGACACTTCAACAGCCAAGCGAAAAAAAAAAATAAAAAAAAAAATAATATTGCACTAAAAAATAAAAATAAAAAATAAAGTTTTAATATTGCGTTGAAAAAAAAAATTTTTTGGGAAAAAATTTCATTTTAGATTTTTATTTATCGAAAATTTTTTTTTTTTTAATTTTTTAAATACATTTACCCAAAACAATTTATCAGGATTTAGGCACACTTATTTGAGTTTGATGAATTACTGGCCATCAAAGTCAAAAACGATCACTTCATGTGAGAAGAAGACAACCTCAACAAGGAGAAAGTGAAATTGCTTGATTTATTCAGCAAGGAGCCACAAGTAGATTTTGTAAATTACGAAATATTTGAAGCAGTTCTAAGTAAGTAAGCAAGTACTTCATTTGAATAATTTTGAATAACGAAGTCAAATGTATAATATTTCGCAATACCATTTATCATTATGAATAACAACCCACACACACATACATGCGCATAATTGAATAGCTTAGTAAATAGCCTAAAGCAGGAATTCAAATGTAACCTTTCAGTCAACCCTCCCAAATGTTCATAAATACGCAACCAACCACAACCTCAACCACTCAAAGCTCTTTTACTCCTGCCACCAATTTTCTTTGAGTTAATCCTATGGATCACACACTGGGGGCATTTTGTACAAACAACAGAGATTTTTGGCAAATTTTACATTGTCAATTGTTTAGAATGAGCTCAGTTGTCTTGGGGATGTGGATTTGGATGCCTGCTGTCACAATTAGCATAAATGAATCGTAGAGTATGAGTTGGCTCTTACTGCGTCATCGAAATGAATGCCAAAATCATGAAAGCGTGCTATTTGCTATACATAAAGGAAAAACAACAAGAAAAAAAAGCAACAACAGCAAAACAAGAAACTGCACTTACGCATATCACAAAATATTAAAATAAATTACAAGTGTCAGTTGAGCATATCCTGTGGACAACCAAGGAGCCAAGGAGCCAAGCAGTCAGTCAGTCGATGCTGCGTGGAGGACAGAGCATTGGGTGAAGTTGATGCGTGGACAGGCGTCTATGGAGTGCGAGTGGAGTGTGTTGCTGCATAAATATCAATTTGATGACTATTCAAATGAGCCTCCAATCTCATATACAGCTATTAAACGCACAGGGTGTTGTGAAAGGTCTCTATTTATTTTCAACCAAAGAAATGAGATTAACGTATCCAACTGCTTGGCAGATCTTCGTCGGTGATTAGGTATATTTTTATCATTGGAACCTTCTTATTTGACTTTATAGAGATTGAGTGCAAGAGGAAGTAATCGAGGAATCATTGAATTTGGATGAATCCTCCGCATAACCGAACAACCTAAGGCCGCAGTACTTACGCCCAGCTCTAGGGAAAAGTTCGATAGCTCAGCATGAAGTTACTCAATGAGTACACCTCGAGATGCTGTGCAGTGGGAGGGAGAGCTCCGTAGATTAGGTGCAATCCACTCTGGGCCACGAGGATAACATTACTTTGCTAGCCCATCTTTTTTTCAAGAGCAGACTGCAGGTGGCAAACGGGAGACCGAAATCTCTACAGCCCGCCAATTCAGTTTTACAAGTACCCATCGACCTAATTGGGAAGTAGCTTGAAGCAAAGTAGAGGGAAGTAAGGCATTTCCATACTACCAGCACCACTGTTGAGTTTAGGCTCTTAAAATAGCCAACTGGCCGAGTAAATATTCATCTCCCTCCAACAGTAGTAGCAACGGACTAGCCATCGTACTGGAACCGGACTCCATTTCTGCTTGGAAGAAGCTAGAAAGATCAGTAAGCTTCAATGTCAGATGTCAAGCGTCTGACAAAAATTTCACCAAAAAGAAGTCAATCGTCCCACTGATCTCTCGGAGAACTAATGGACTGGATCATGGACTTCTGGCATGAACATGTTGAGGATCTCTCTCTTTCCCTGTGACTGATTTTGGGATTCCATTCCATGTTTCGATTCGTCTACAATTTGTATCACCCTGTCAGTCACATAAAGCAACAGGGGATGTAATACAATAACAAACAAAATAACAAAAAAAAAAGAGAAACCCACAAAAAACTGAAATTTGAATGCTGCCGACTGGGTAAGGGTTGTTGTCAATGCCAAACAGTTGCACGAATTAACAAAACAAATCCTAGCAACATGTTGCATTGGCGCGAACATAATGCCATGTTTTGACAAACCCCAAAGCCTAACGGACTGAAGCGGAATAAACAGACGGACAGGCTGAGGAGAGTCATGTGTATGGATATAGCAAATACGCCGAAGAAACAAGTTGGCTTGACTGACTTTGGTAAATACTGAAGGTGGTGAGAGACTGAACGGCTTTGGGGACGGAGTTGGCAGCAGCAGCGGCAAACGTTTGCGTGTGGCATCTGCACGTGCGGCTGCAATTGCACTGAGTTGTTGTGGGGTGGTGCAAATATTTTTTGGGTAGTCCATTTCATGTGCTGGGAGTGTGTGGGTGTTGAGGTGGTTGCTTGGTTGCTTGGTTCGTTGAGCTTATCAAAACGGAAGGGATTAAATTTTTATTATTGTTGTTATTGTGTATATAGTCGCCGTTCAGCTTCAGTGAATTTGCATACTCATAAACTTGTGAAAAATTGAGGAAGAGATTTTCCAAAAATATGAACATGCGTAATATTTAATTAACATTAAGCATTAAAATCAGTGGGTGGTGAATGTGAATTCTACGATTACAACAGCTGATGATGAATGAAATGAAAAATGCTTTTTGAAGTATGCATATTTGGGGGAGTATATCTGCAATGCGTATTGGAAAATGAATAATGGATATGCTAAGTCATAATTGTTGTTGTCCAGCACGTGAAGGTTGTAGTGATGAACTGTGCAAACTGTCAAAGCGTTGATGATGATTTGATTGCTTATTGTATGGTGTTTAAAAATGACAGATGAACAACGCAGGGTTGATTATGTTAGAAAGGGTGAGCTTGTTTCTGAGGTTGAATAATTTTTTTGTGCCCAGAGGGCTGTTTTTTGTCTTGTATTGTGAAAGTTTGAGGTTAAGAGTGATCCTCTTGATAATCGAATAATCGATTAGTTGAGCAATCGATTTACAAAAGTTTTATAAAAAAATTATCGATTGTCACTAATCACATAGTTGTTTGATTTTAATATTTTTTTACTAATTTCAGCTAGTAAAATTTTCTTACGTTGCCTAGCAGAGTGCCGGGAAGGTTCCCACTGAGTATATCAAAACATAAACTATGACTGGGTCTCACTTGGTCGTCGAGGGAAAAAGTAGTCTTGGTTGTAAGCGCCATAGATTTTTTTGTATTAATATCTAATTCGTCGATTCTAATATCTCAAAAATTTTCACAGAACTGATAGATACTAAAAAACTTCAGAGTAATTTAAAATTAGTCCATACTAAATCAATGTTTGGCAAAAAATTCCGATTTGGCAACACTACCAAAAACAAAAAAAAAAATTTATTAGAATAAAAATAAAATTGGACTTTTCGGGATTAAAAGTTTGTTAAAAAAAAAAAACTAAATATTTATGGTGGAACTTCATCACTAACCCCTCAGACGATACTACCGTTCTATTTTCACCACATAATATATTTACTAAAATTGTTTCGCTTACATCCTCGAGTCTTCAGAGCAGCAATACTTTCCGTATCATTGCACATTCAACAGTGATCGCTTGCTTTCCATGAAATCGTAAAATCTAACCTTAAAAACACATAAAAAAAGAAGAAACTCACCACATCACAACCGAATGTCGAATATTTCGCTGGCTTGTACATTAAACGTGGTATACAATACATTACAAAGTTATTAAAGTTTAATTCCCACTAAGCGCATAAGTTTTATTCTAAATTTTTTATATTTTATTCACCAATTTGTTCCTTTTTTTATTTTTTCCACTTGTAAGCTTACAAACTTTTCATACTATCCAATCAATTTTATTTTATTCACTAAACTTGAACGCGCACATAAATAAATAAATAAATATAATAACAACAATAAAGTAAAACGTCAAAAATCAACAAACAGCCGTTATAAATACTCAAATGGTAGTTGAGGGAGCGCAATATTTTTAGGAAAAAGCTGTTGGCATACTAAAAAAAAGTAGAAAAAGAATCAAACGAAACTCGCAATGGTCGACCTAAAACTACATTCATAGAAGTCACCAAGCCACCCCCGTTGATGTGCTGAGGTCGTTGGTATTGTTGCACCAGCCAGCCGGCCGGCATCTCGTCGTGACCATTCAGCTACTCTGTTACGCTCATTCAGTCAGTCAGCTTGACGATGAACCGTTTTTCAGCTGTTCGTGACACTGAAAAATTATTGTTGTTGCATTTGGTTGGGCTGTGAGTATGTTTGGGTGTGTAGTGCTATTCACTTTTTTTGTTTTTTTTTTTTTGTTTTGTTTGTCGCCGAATAAAAGTGGAAAAGGTTAAAGCATGAAATTGATTCGATGCACCTAGTAGGCGAATTTATGGTAGTATACTAGTATGATATAACTGAGTCCAGCACCATGACTGGTTATTGTTACAAGACTTACTATTTTATTCTTTGTCGAATAATTGAAGTATAAGTATTTTAAAATTTAGGTTTTTTTTTTGGTACGATTTCACTCGATTTTAGACTTCCTCAATTGTTTCCATGATTTTGAATGAGAATAATAATTTTACAATAAAAGTTGTTGTTTACTGAAACCATTGTGTACTGATACACAATGACTGAAACCATTAACAAGAAATATTTTCCAGCATCAAGATATAAAAAATACCGTTAATTGTCTGAATGGCTGGGCAAAAATAAAAAACAAAGAAATCTAGAAATCAGAAATCTAGACGAAATGTCAGCAACAACAAACGTCACGAAAAGTAATGCCGTTTATAAATTTGTATGTATTTATTAAGCATAACATTACCAAAAGTAAAAAAAAAAAACGAAAATACACATAACATAATCTGAAAATAAATGCCTCGAAGTTGAAATCCGATTTTCACTTGGACTTAATTTAGTGTTTTGGAACAAAAACAGCATTGTAATATGACTACTTTAAAAAACACTGTGATTTGCGTGTAATATATCAGTTTACATTAATAAATTTTAAATGCGCACATATGTGTTTTTGAACATTAGGATGGTTCTAAAAAATATAGAGGTTAGTTTTTTTTTGGAACTCTTTAACTAAAAATTTTGATGTTTATATTTTAAAGTATTCATGCCTAGAAATGAGAGCAAGGCAAGTATAATAATTATAATTTTTATGCAAAGAACATTTTTTTTGTAAATTATGATTTTTAAAATTTTTGTTTCATAATTTTTATTAATTTTTAAAAAATTTTAATTTGAATAGAAAATGAAAATTGTGATACAACCGCAATTCTTACAAATAAATTTTTTTCATCACAGAAATTTTGCCACGTTCTGTTAACCATTAGGCAAACAGAACGATGGTCTTTTCTCATTTTTTATTTATTACTATCGCCACGTATTCAACATACAGAGTTCCTCAGAGCTATGGCCGTGATAAAAAAATTCCAATATTTTTTATATTTTTCTCCTGACACAATTACCGTCCTCCAAGCTTCCTGATGCACTCAATGTGAGCTAAAAGTTTTAACTATAAACATTTCGTTTGTTCTTCCATATTTTTTAAGAGCGAATATTTTTTGAACAGCATATAATTTTTTAAGAGAACCATCCTAATGCATATACATAAAAATATTTTAAGCAGTGTGCTTTCGTAGGTATGAAATATATGTGAGTGCGAATGTTCTAATTAAATAAATCACAGCTTTAAGAAAAGGTGTCGTATAACTAATTGACGTAAGTGCCATGATATTATGAGATAATGGCAAAACCACTAAAGTGAACAAAAAGTTTGAAGCAGTGTTCTGATAAATATAATACAATATTTTTCCTTGAATTCTAAAGCCCATTTCTAGTGACATTCAAACTGTTGGTCAATTACAGTCATATTAAAGAAAGATTTTAGTTAAAATGAAGTGGGCAGGAGGTCTCCTTATGAAAAAAATTAGGTTGGTGGGTGGTATGAAGAATATATTTTTGTTTTGCAAGGTCACCCTGTGTCAACTATTTTATTCACAAACCGATATCATACCAGTGGCAATAAGCGGTAAAAGCCAAACTCAACAGGAACAACCATAGACACAAACCGTTGTTTTAAAATGTTAAACATATTTTCGATATTTTAAAAATAAAACTCCATCTTTGACATAAAATGTATTTTGACAGACATGAAATTATATTTATTTTAGAAATATATTTAAGTAAATAAAACTCGATTTAATTTAACTGTGCCTACTGGCCTTTTTGTCTAAGATTTGTAAATAAAATAGTTTACACAGGGTGACCTTGTAAAACATAAAAAAAATTTCCATACCACCAACCAGATTTTAGATACATTTTCTGAACCCCTGCCATACCATTGTACCATGCTAGCCTAAGAACCCTTTTCACTAAACTGCGTAACATTTCAAAATCAATAATAACTTATCTCTTCCGGGGTGTGGGTGTCATGTATGTACTTTGTTGTCATGCGTAACTTAAATTTTTGCATTTAATTTTAACGCACTTTAACTATTTGATTGGAATGGGTATACAACAACCAAAAAATATGTTAGAAGAAGGACCATGTCCATAGCAACAACAACTATGTATTTTATACTTGTATTGTATTGTAAATAATTCAACCACATTACGAAAAAAAGGGGAACTTTCAAGGGTAGTTTTTATATTTCGGTATACGAGGGTTGTTTCAAAAATGACACCAGACGGTAATGTGTTGAATCATAAGTGCAAATAAAACGCGAAAAAATGCACGCAAACTATGCATTTGAAATGAGTTTTATGGCATTGAAGTTGGAATTCAAATACATATGGTTAGAATTAAGAGTATGGGTGGAAGTGTGGAACGAAAGCGTTTTTTTGTTTTTGGGATATGACTGAAAATGTATGATTTCGATAGCTCGAAAAAGTATCGGAGGAAGCAAAAAAAATTCAGGTAAAACAGAAAATAATTATTTGTAGCTACTTAATATTCTAAGCTAAGGAGATATTTGGCCTTATAAAAGAAGTATGACTTCAATCTAATCCTTTTTTCCGAAGGCATCATAAAGTGACAATAACAAGCAATGTCAACACTACGTAAAAATCAGTTACTCAATAATCGATATTTTTGGTAAAGAGATAAATCGATTTGCAAAAAGCAGGCATAGAACATATTAACAAAAATCGATTTAAAATGTGCAGTTCTTGTAATCGATTAATATATTCGAAATAAAATGTGTGTTGTCTTTCTAGGATTCGTACTCTTTTTACAAAATCTTCCACAGCACGAATTTGACGTTCAAATTCCGTTTTGTTTTCTTCGGATTGCATATATATCCTTTCGATGGTGGAAAGCTTATTACTCTCACTTTCGAAAACAAATGCTAAAATAAATCATCGAAAGTTCGAAATTTATATTACTTCTCTTTTTGTATTTTCCTTTTGCATATGAAAATTGTAAAAGAATGTTGCTTACTCTTTTCGAATATGAGCTAAAGTAAATTCGAACGAGCTACAGAGTACCGATTTGCATTGAAATCGAATTTTGCTTTCGAGTAAAAAATTCTCTCGAATTAAATTACAGAGTAAGAGACCCAGATATACTTTTCGGTGACGAAAGTTTACGTCTAATATTACACCTTTGCAGCAACTTAGCCCACATCTAACGCCGTTTAGCTACAATTTCCACCCACTTAGCCATAAACGACTAATTTAATGAAATGTCACTAAAGAAACTGTCATAAAACTCGACGTTTGTATAAAAGCTAATAACTCAAACTCGTTTTTTAGTTTTCCACCCCAAAAATTAAACGAAAGAAAGTCCCCAAATACAGTTAAAATAACACAATAAGCCAGCTTGTTGTTTAGACTGCGCCATTATTAGTTGTCATAATTTTACATAGCAGCGCCGGAAGCTAAAATTTGAGGTTAAACTAGACATGGAGTTGGGGTTGAATTGTTAGAAATGGAGTTGGAGGTGTACTTAAAGTGAAACCATTATAAAATAGTCATTCAATATGTTTGTAGGCGGAAAATATAACATTATTCTAAAGCCCTCACTGCTTTGAGTACTTACTTAAGGGTGACTACATTGCACTTCTTAAAGGCTCCATTAAACACAGACGCGCCACAACGGCTAATAAAGCCAATATGGGTGGAATATCGTATGAATGAATGAATGAATGGAAGGAATTTTGAATGGATGCGTTGTCGCAAGCACCTGCTTGTTAATAGCAATGATGAATAATGTATGTATGTATGTGTATAAAGTCCTTAAGGCATGACACAACAACATTAAATGTATGTTTGTATATATGTAAGGATGTCAAATTGTGAGTGTAGCGGACGCACAACAAAAGTGCGAGTACTTTCATAGATTTGTATGTAGGCAAGAAAAACTCTTCATAAAAGGTTATAAAGTCACCAATTAGCCCGAGAGAATAGCTCCCGCCTGTGTCATCGAAAGCCACTACACTTCAGTGCGACCAACAAATATGGACGGCCTACAAAGTAAGCTTAATAAATATGCAAAATATATACCCAGTTGCTGGTTTACTAAAAAAAATTTATTACTTATAAAAAGTTCTGGTAGATATTTTTAGCTAAATCACCCTATTTTTTGGCGTATGTTCCAAACACCCTCTTGCTGAATTTCTTTAAAGAAAAATTTTGAAAAATATTTTTTCTCTTAGAGTTTTGGCAACTGTTTGAAAGATTGCTAGGATGCTTGTTTGAGAAGGCCTATTTTTTAAATAACTTTGAGAAAGTCCGTTTTTTTTTAAAATTTTATAAAAATGTTTGAACTGTCACTCAGCTGTCAGAGCAGGACTTTTTCTGTGTCTGAGCTTTCGTGCCAAGCAAGCTTTCGAAAATGTTTCAACTTTTAAAAGCTTTTAATTTAGGTAAAAAATTGAATCAATAAAAAAGAAAACTTCCAAAAAAATATTTTTTTTTGCAATATAAAAAATTAAAAAATTCGATTTTTTATTTTCGACGGTTAAGTGAAATATTGCGCTACTAAAAATATTTAAAAAAAATATGTTTCACAAATATGTATTTTGAAATAATTTGATCGCGCTACCACTCAACCTTCCACTTTAAACGACCTAGTAGTACTACACAACTGGGTATAAAAACCAAAAACATTGCTATTTCAAAAAAAATCTGTTTGTGCATGTGTTCATAAATTTGTAGGCTTTAATGGTGATAAGCTCGTTGGCGAATTTGTTTGTCACTGTGTACTCAATTCCGCGTCACGCTCGTAATAAATAATAGACTCTCCAGTATTTTTGAGTGCATTATGCAGTGTTGTATTCGCTGATGTACCGGGTACTCATGCTTGACACTCCAAGTAAGCTACTTAATGTTTTCTTCATTTCCTTTTTTTTAAAGATTTTTTTTATATATTTTTTTGTTGCTTTTGGTAGGCGTGTATTTGTGTTTGCACAAACATATGCCGCTGTCACTTGAAAGCGAAAGCTAATTTAGCGTCATTCAGTCTGTCTGAACACACAAGTAACGCGCGTACATTCGATGCTACTTAACTTCACTTTTTCTACGTTTTTTCTTATTGCTTTGTTTTTCTAATATTTAGCATTGTAAAGATTTTCTTTTTTATAATTTTTTTGACATTTATTCTTCCTCCTTTTTGCATTTTTTGTTTTCTTATTTTTTTGTTTTTATTTTTTTTTAATTTCTTTTTTTTTCCCCATTCATTCCTCTAAATTTCAAGTATCTATTCAGTTTAATGTTCCAGAAAAATTCACGCATTCATGTGCCAACATTGAAGTGACTCTTTTTCTCACTCCAAAATGTTTTTTAGCTATGTACGTACCCACATGGGTAGAGGTCGCTAGTCGGGTGGGAGTTGTTTTGATGCAGAAGGACACATGCCATATTGGAGTGTGTACTTTAAGATTTTACCTCTAATTAAAATTTACAGCTTAGCTAATTAGCGTGCGCCAGGGGTTTCTCATATAGAGTTGTCAATTGTCGTGTTGGGGCGGTGCTACATAATAGATGTGTTAGAAGCTAATTAAGCATGTTATACATTTTTGGCGGCTTTTAATTTGTGAATTTCATAGGACTTAATGGGATTATCAGAGCAAGTTTAGAGCATTTAGAACAGCTCAATGATTTTGAAAAGGTTTAATATTGTTGCCGAAGGTTTTTCGGTAAACTCCAATTCGCACTAAAATGTTAAGATACAAAGTGGTGTTTCGAGGTAACGGTCTTTATAAAATGGTTAAAGGTCATACTCGCTATTCGACCTACCACCATTATACCTTCCGTCATATTTTTGTTAGATGTCTAAATGTTAGCAAATGTTGGGGTTGTGAATAAATAATCGATTTTGATGTAAAAAGGAATTTTGTTTTAATCGATAATTTCCATTTTAATCGATAATTTTTTATTATTTTATTTCCGATGACTTCGTTAATTCAATCTTAAGTAAATTAATTAAAATCGACTTTTGTAAAACTTAAAATCTGTGCGATGGATCAAAAAGTTAAAGCTATGTTCACATTACTGCTGAAAACACTTAGTTTTGTATAAATCGCTTGAAGTCGATCTAGATTTAATTCAAATGTTAAGTAACGTCGCATATTTGTGACAGTTACTTATTGTAGGTTTATTATTTAAACTCAAAGTTTGAGGAAAAAATTGTATTTTCTAGTTTTAAGAATTCTTTTTTAGTTTTTAAAATGGATTGGTTAATTTCCCTTTTAATTTAGGCAAGGTGGGCAATAATTTACTGATAACTTGAGATAATACAAATTTATATTGATTGTTTTCATTTTCGAAAGTTAGATAATTTATTTTTATTTTAGCTTTGAAACCAACAATTTTTAATAATTTGTGGGCTTATTTTTTTAATTATTTTTAATTTACTATAATTTATTATTATATATATTTTACTAATATCGAATGGATCATTTTCGTACGAAATCATGAAAAAAATCGATTATTTTCTTTCGAAATCGATAATTCCCCAAAAACTCGATTTTTCGCCGATCGATTTATTTCCAAACAAAAATATCGATTATTGAGTAATCGATTTTTCGACTCAAGTTCACATCCCCAGTGAGTAAATGTTGGAACATCGACACATTGCGAACCCTGAAGATGGCAGAACGTGGAAAACGGTCACAAGCAGTTTCAATCACAAGAAAAGAGAAGGAACATTCGCTCCTAAGTTACGGGAATGTTCGGGCTTAAGTCAGGCAAGAGCCAGCATAACATACATACCGTACTTGAGCCAGGATGAAAAAGTTCACAAATTGCCAAGAAGCCAGGATACGGCGATTTTATAGTTAAAGATAAATTACAAGCAAAGGATGAAGGCATCAAATTAAGAGAAACAAAAAGCTCATCTTCCATTCAATGCTTAAGAAGCTTCATCTTAAGAGGCATTCAACTTTAATCTAATCTCAAATGGAGTTTTCTTTAACAA
>OX608083.1:19429924-19625270 GCA_951509765.1 Sphenella marginata
GGAAGTCATCTCTTTTTTTTTTCTTAACGAAGACTTCATAGTAACTTGGTAAATGCCTAGGTGGGAGCTAGATTCCTTTCGAGAGAGTAAGGAGGGGAAATTTATATCAATTCAACATTTCAGTTTTCAAGGTCGAAACCAAAATACCTGTTGGAGTAAGGGCAGTCGTCTTTGGAGAACTCCAAGCTTTCTATCCATGTATGCGATTTCCAGACCAAGCTAGTATATTTTAACCCGAGATCTATGAAGAGAACATGTAGTCTATTAATAGCAATCTTCGCTGACAGCCAAGGCTCTCGGATCCGCAATGATAACATCGAGTTGAGTTGGTACCAAGAAGCTCGATTAGCTAGTAAGGTGTGGGTCGCATCTTAATATCTCACTGGCGAAAGATTTCCTACCACCTCTGGGACTTACGTACGGTCTATCAGGGGTCGTATATCTCTCAGCTGCTTTGGTGAGACCAGGGCCGTGCGCAGGAATTGGCCTTGGGGGGGGTTTTAATTTAGATTTGCATTCGCATACATTTTTCACTAAGTTAAACATATTTGCTGAAACAGATACCTAGACCCATATATCACAAATTTTAATGTTCTTTAACTTTCCTGAATGTTCATACTCTGATGCCTAAAACTACTATTTTTTTGGTTGTACACATTTTTCTGTATTTGATAGAGAATTGGTGATATGATGGCATATCCCAGCTAACTAAAAGTGCAAAAAAAGACTCCTTTCGGAGCCATAAAACGCTCATTTCTCAGAACTTTACTCTCCAAAATGAGCTACTTTCAGAGCCCAAATGGAGCGAAAAATCGCTCTACGCGGGCACTCCAACGAAGTCATAAAAAGGAGTCCGAAATGAGTCCGATTTCGATGAATTTGAAGCGTTTTTTGACTCTTTTTAAATGAACTGCGGAGCCTTTTATTGGTGCTTTTCTGAACCTTTTTCGGAGCCTTTTATTCCTCCATTCTGAGGGTTTCTGGAGCCTTCTCAGACGCCTTTCGGAGCCCTCTAATTGGTGCTTTTCTTTCATTCATCCATTCAGAGGGTTTTTGAACACTTTTCGGAGCCTTTTATTGGTGTTTTTCTGAAGCTTATTTGGGGTCGTTTTTTATTTCTTTTGGGTCATAATTTCTTTGCGCAATTATTCACTCCTAACTATTCTGCCGTCACCAACTCTGACTTTCTAAATTAGCCCTATGAGCTACATGGGAACAATTTAATTAATTGTCCAACTATATGCGCCAATGATGTTCTTATTTATCTGAAAACCTTGAAGGAATCTTTTAAATGCGGTCCTGATAGGATTCCTACATGCTTCTTGAAGAAGTGCGCTAACAATATTTACCAACCCCTTACCAATTTGTTCAATCTGTCACTAAAGTGTGGTGTTTTTCCAAAAGCATGGAAAGAGTCGTTTCTTCTACCGCTTCATAAAAGCGGAAGCATTGCAAAGCTTTCTGATATCCCAAAAGTGTGTGAAGCTATTGTTACCAATCAGCTTACGAATCCTATCTCTACCTTGATGTCCGACTGTCAACACGGGTTCTGTAAGGGAAAGTCCACCGTTACAAACTTACTTGAATTTACTTTGATTTCAGCAAAGCTTTCGATAAAGTGTGTCACTCTTTACTTATTCATAAACTGGATCAGTTGGGTTTCAAGCCGGGTCTCAATCGCTAGATCTCTTCTTACCTTAGCGACAGAGCACAAAAAGTAGTGTTTAAAAATTGTGAATCCGATGTTATTTATGTCTCCTCAGGAGTTCCACAAGGAAGCCATCTTGCCCCGATTCTGTTCTTGTTGTTTATAAATGATATTTCTACAGTAATTTAATTTTCGAAAATTTTAATGTATGCCGACGATGTAAAGCTTTTTATGTCATTCGAAGAAGCTTCAATCAGATCTAAATACACTTGTTACTTGGTGCGATTTAAATTATATGCCGTTTAATCTAAAGAAATGTAAATACATGCGTTTTTCGAGAGGAAAATCACAGCCAGCTTCCTATACAATTAACAGCTATAGTCTTGAGCAAATGTATGATTTTGTTGACCTTGGGGTTACTATGGACTACAAACTCAGTTTTAACTGCCATATTAACGTAACAGTCAATAAAGCTGGAGGCGTTCTAGCATTTGTTAAACGATGGTCTAAAGAATTTAGCGACCCTTATGTAACTAAAACTCTTTACTACATTAGTCAGACTGATACTTGAATACGGTTCTACAATTTGGAATCCACGTGGATCGCTTAGAATCAAAATTGTTAATATTTGACTTAAGAGATCTTCACTGGGATCCCTTGTATAATTTGCCACGTATACGAGTCGCTTAAAACTAATTAATCTTCACAGCCTTTCTAGTCGGAGGGAAATGCTTGGAATTGTTTTCATGATTAAATTACTAAATGGCTCAATCACAAGCCCGTTTCTTTTGAGCGAAGTGAACTTCAATGTACCTTCTCGTCCATCAAGACATTTTAAACCACTTATCTTGAAACAGTGCCGAACTAATTTGGAATTAAATCAGTCTTTTCGTTGTTTGTGTCAAGATAATAACTCTCATTCTGGTACGATTGATATTTCAGACTCACTATGCAGAATAAAAATGTCAATTATTTCTATCCTAAATACATAGCAACAATTTGCTTTCATATCCTTTGATTCTTATCTTTATTCTTTACAATAACTATTCGCTGTCAACTAATTATTTATTAATTGTGTCATCTATTTTGTATCTACCTTACTTGGCTGATGAGGTTTTCTCTGTAGCTGAGCAGTTTCAGATCTCGACGATTAACAAACCAAAGCCTTTCAAAGACTCGGCGCGGAAAATATGAAATATGCTATGTTTATTTTCCACAGACTATTGATAAACGTCCATGAAAAATGCGATCTTTATTTTCCTTTAAGTTAAAAAAAAAAATATCAGAAAATGTTTGGAAACATTCAAATAAGTGAACGTTGTCGCTCATCTGCTCTCCAGCGTTCATTTTCTCACAATTCTCTTTACGCCTACAACAAAAAGGGTCAGAAAACACTCGAAATCTTTCATATAATTGAGCCTTGCAGTTCATTCGCTCTGTTAATTGAAACTGCTCACTGTTTTCATCGGTAAAATTTAAGAACAAAAAATGCCCATACGCTACACAACTTTGTAATTTCGGAAAGCTCCAAGTGCAATTCAAAGTGCCGGACTTATGTATTGGTCAGCCTTATTCTTTGCAACTTTCACCAATTTCTTCTTCCGTAAAATTATTTTAACTAATTTTGTCAAAAATTATTAGTCAAGATTCAATACAAGATTTATAAAGTGTATTTTGAAAATTTTTATAAAATCATTTCAACTTAGATTTGGTCATGGGGGGGGTTTCAACCCCCAAAACCCCCCCCGTGCGCACGGGCCTGGGTGAGACTAATAATAGGTGGAAGGGGTTGTAGCCTTGTAGAGTGGCAAGGAATATGTGGACCTCCTACAATGGTGAACAATCTTTAACCCTTCCCAGATGAATAGAAAGGACTCTCAATACCGAGAATTTTTTCGCCACACCCTAGTACCTTAGTACAAATGGGCGTAAGAGTAAGCCAAACAAGCAAACAAACAATCCAACATTCAATAATAATATTTATATGAGCAGACCACATACCACACACACACACACACACACACACACATACATACATACATACACACACACACACAAGTAAATGCACATGACTTCTATCTGTCGTAACGAAGCAACTTTGGATTGAGAAGACTGTTGGCGTTTTTTGGGGGGAGAAGGAAATAGCGTTTGTGGTATTCGATCAGGCATATTGGATACATTTCCTGCTTCAAAAGCAAATATCATAGCACAGGGGTTAAAGGGAAGGCTATGAATAAGAGGAGTTGCTAACTGGGCGGGGCAGTAGAAATGTTGGTTAGCAAAAGCGTAAAGTCTGTAATTTATCAAATAACTCTAGATTCGTTGTTGTTGTACGCCACACTTGCCCATTTCGTTGGGTGCCATGTTGCGTCGTGTTTGGTTGTTTGTCAAATGGAATTAGATGTTGAGCTGTACCGCCGTGTTTTGCCGCCGTTTATTGGCTAGAAAATAGCTAGAGCTCGAGAAATCAAACCGACACTTTTAGGCTCAGAGACTTTGTGCAGTTTGCTGGATGAGTATGTGAGCTTGCTGCTTGATTGTGAGCGTGTTTGGAATGTAGTCGAAGAGTAATGTCCGTTTCAGGAAATTACGTTGCCACTACAATTTTGCGTACGTTAAGTCACATAAGAGTTAGATGCATGATGGAATCGACTGAGTGACTGAATGTCTGGTGATTATTGCGTTCTAGTGATGTATGATCTTGAATTGAAAAGTAGTAGTTCTAAAGACTCACTTCGAAAGCGGGAAAATGGTTTTTTCTTGAAATGTATATCATGATTGATAAATGGGCCTTGATGAGCCTCTGGAGTTCGTTTGTAGTCATGGTGGGGGTCAGAAAAGTCACTCCACTTTGTAAAAGCTGATGTTGCAAGTACTTATTTTGGGAGTTTTTGTCGACTAGAGGGATCATTTGACAAGGTCTTTCTAGCACGGTTCTTAGGAGCGGTTTAGATGCTGTGCTCCAATAACTTGGATTCGTTCAATGCTAATACCTTCATGTGGAATGCTTGCTCTTTGACTTTGGTGACTGACTCACTGCTGACTCCGCTTTCTATGCTCAAGCTTATGTAGATGGCCCACATCTGTCTCTTGCAGGTCTCGCTACATTAGTATTATTATTCAGTCTTTCAAGTAGTGTTATTTGCAAATCTCAAAGACTTGACCTACATATGTTGTGGAGAATAAGTAAAGCGGATGGAGTTTCAATGTATGAGTTTCAAGGTATTTGGAAATCCTCTCAACTCTTCAACCCATCTTTTCCCCTCTCGGAAAAACTACGCTATTGATCATAGAATTTTCCAGGCCTACTTCTTCTTCAAGGTATGAAGACATGGCGAAGCGAACAAAATATTTTCAGAGATAAATTCTTTGGATACATTTTGAAGGTATTTGGGACCACTCTTTTTTCTCTCTGGGAAAGGTTTTCTTGACAATTTTCGTAAGTCTTCCATTTAAGGACTAACCTAAAAAATCGGTTCTTTAAAGAACCCGGTTATTCGGGTACATTTTCTTGAACACATCACTGCTGCTAACGAGTCTTTATTTTCATTTGAATTCAATTGAAGCTCATATGGGCTATAAACAAGTCTCACTGTCATTCGAAACTTTGTCTCTATTCACACAAACATACACACATATACACCTACATATCTCTGCTCTATCGCCCATCATCATCAATGGTCATTCAACGCCTTTGTACAATTCTATTGACACTTTGACGTTGTCGGCGTCTCTAAGCGTCTACTTAACAGTTGCATGGTTTCTAATACAAAACTCGCTTAACATTTGACCGTGTGACCTTTTATATGTATATGTATTGTATTGATTTTATTCTTATTCGCACTAACAACAAATGCTACAATACTCACATTATTAACTCTTTCCTGTAAACGGGAAAGCGCTTCTTCGAGTTCGATAATCCGATTTTCCAGTACCTCCTGCGAAGAGAGCAAGAAAAGAGAAAAAAGAGTGCGAAAGATAGCAAAATAATAATCGATGAATTTTACAAAACAAAAACAAAAATAATTACAACAAATTTTGCTAAAGAATTTAATGTGACTTGTATAAATTTTTGACTACTTATTAACACATTGAGCGCCATGTGTCATTTTGACCATTTTTTTGTGATTTGATTTATATTTTGTAAAAATTCGAACTTGTCACTCAATGTGCTAATTGTTATGAGAATTATGCATCAAACGAGATTTATTTTGTGAATTTTGACCAATTACAACTTATATTTATATGCACCCAATTCTTTAGATGAATGAGTAAATTACACCAATTAAGCACAAAATGTAAATTTTTTTTTAATATTCGTGTGCGTATGTGTGCGAAAATGTAGACAAAAAAGCGAGTGAAGTCAGATGGTAGCCATGTTATCTTAAAATATTAAACAACTAAAGCCAATGAACGCAGTGTTTTAAGATGATTTTTATATGTTTGTGTGTTTTTGTAATAATAAAAATTTTAAGGTAATGTCTTCGTAGAAGAATTCTTTGGTATGCTACATAAAGAAGATTATTTTAAACTAGCTAACCTATAGGTAGGTTTATTTCTACAATGAAATGAAAATTTGTCTAGGAGGAGTTTTGTAGAAAACACAGGAAATAGATGTGATTTACAATTTATTAACCAAACTACATTATTATAGAATTTCTAAATTATTTCTTATTATCAGAAATGCTAATGCACTTTTTAATATCTTGAATCTATTTTTAAGCCTCCAGTGGCTTCACAACTATTCTCAAACTGTCAATAACAGCTGTGCTTATCCAGCGCCATTCAAACGCTGTAGCACAAACGTATTTTTATTAAATTGTATTGAGTTGTCTTTTTAGCTTTAAAGTAGTTTACTTGTTGTTGTAAATTTTACTAAATCTGTCGACTATTTCGCTCCCATCTTTTGAGCGACTAGAAGAATATCTCACATTCATTCACTTTTCCCAGTAAATACAAACTAGTCAACAAACAATTTTATAAACATACTACATTTGGTCAAAGGAAGTATTAAGATGTAAGTATTTTGCACAAATCATACATATTTATAAGCTTTTTAATACTATGTAGCTATAGAAAAAAAAATTCTTAGCTGCCTTTTTACCAGACTACGTGCTTACAAATCGTGTTGCACATGCGCACACAAGTGGCCGATCGTTCATAGGCAGGCACTGCACTAGCCGCAATAAAAAAAAGAGTCAAAGAAAAAAAAACCAGCAACAACAAAAGCCAGCACAATAGCAATATATAATAAAACAATAACAACGATATTGCTCACGTCACGCACCACTGGATGTGAAGTGTATGAGCGTTTTATGCGTCTGCAGTGCAATGAACTTGCATTTCCACGCAATCAAAAGCGGCGCAAAGTGCGTCATACTCGTACTGAGTGGGGTATATACAATGGTCGCACATAAAGTTGCATGCCTCCATGGAACTCAGTAGCTAGTGAGGCTAATTACTAGTTCAGAAGTAGAGCGATGGTGATAGGTTGGTACTAGTTCGCCAGTAACTAAATTCTAACTAGTCCAAAACCAAAGCTAAACTGCTTTCCTTTACTTTTTTCCCTTCCGGTTGTTTGTTTTATTTTATTTTATTTATTTTTTCTCTTATTTTAATTTAATTTAATTTAATTTAATTTAATTTAGTTTAATTTAATTTAATTTAATTTAATTTAATTTAATTTTATTTTATTTCATTTACTTTATTTATTTTATTTTTTTTCTTATTGTTATTTCATATAATTTCTTTTCATTTAATTTAATTTAATTTAATTTAGTTTAAGTTAATTTAATTTATTTTTATTTTATTTTATTTTATTTTATTTTATTTTATTTTATTTTATTATTTTATTTTATTTTACTTTATTTTATTTGACTTTATTTTATTTTATTTTATTTTATTTTATTTTATTATTTTATTTTATTTTACTTTATTTTATTTGACTTTCTTTTATTTTATTTTTTTAATTTAATTTTATTTTACTTTATTTTATTTTACATTATTTTATTTGACTTTATTTTATTTTATTTTTTTTATTTTATTTAATTTAATTTAATTTTATTTTATTTGGCTTTATTTTATTTTATTTTTTTAATTTTGTTTTTTTATTTAATTTAATTTAATTTTACTTTATTTTATTTTATTTTATTTTATTTTATTTTATTTTATTTTATTTTATTTTATTTTATTTTATTTTATTTTATTTTATTTTATTTTATTTTATTTTATATTATTTTATTTTATTTTATTTTATTTTATTTTATTTTATTTTATTTTATTTTATTTTATTTTATTTTATTTTATTTTATTTTATTTTATTTTATTTTATTTTATTTTATTTTATTTTATTTTATTTTATTTTATTTTATTTTATTTTATTTTATTTTATTTTATTTTATTTTATTTATTATTTTTTCCTACAGGGTTGCTACATACTAACAAGCCCCATTCAAGTTCAGTTGCCACATGTTGTACGAGACTATGAAGCAATAAAACCAACAAATCACAGTGGGCATTAAACCAATGGGAATTACAAAGTAAAGTGCAGCAGTTGCAAATATCCGTTGAGTTCTTTTACTTCTTCTTCAACTTCACATTTGACGTGCCGCGAACGTGACTACGCATTGAATGTTGCGCCGGCGCATTGGTTAATTTTCATTGTCGCAATTTTTACGCGATTTCTCGCTTTTGTAAATACCTCATTTCCTTCCCCTTTTGTTAGGTTTTGTGGTGGTAGCATTTAACGAAGTACAATGCATTCTCTCTACTTGTTAGTGCGACTGATAAATGCGCAGCAGTGGGCTATTAGCGAAATTATAAGGATCAAAGAGTCAACAAAGGAAGGCAACAATAAAGCCTTTAGGCAAATATTTGAGACACTTAGAAAGCAGGCAAGTGCACTGATCAGCTATAAATACAGGGTGGTGGGTTGGAAGATGTGGATAAAGAAGAGGGAGATTGTTTAATATCGAGTAATGCACATTCATACTTTTCAATTTATTGTGGGACCTCACTACCAAAACAAAAATTTCGAAATATTTCCTCATTCGACCACATTATTATCTAGCAAATGTTTTGAATTGTTAGTGTTTTCATTGAAATTTTATTTAGTCACCCTATAAGCGTGCATTTAAGCCTACCATTTACGGCAGCTGTCACTAATGGGCCACTCTGTAATTGTACGATAGAATGCCACACTCGTTGTTGTTGTTGCAGCACTCGTCTAGTCCACATTAATAGACTTTTCGTTTGTCTCGTTGACTTGCAGCAAAATCTGTGCTTGTGCGCATGCGCGAACACCCCACTGCACACGCTCACACATACTCCAGCGATATCGGTTGACGCCCTGCCATTTGTAACATCGTCTGGACTTTGCCTAATGCGGATTGACGTTCCAAAGCGCAAAACCGCATCGCAGACTGCATTTTCCAAACAATCGCTGGCTTATTGGTAATCTGCCATGATTATATTACACACAAACGTGGCTGGGATGCCTGCATATGGCTTGTGGTTGTTGCGACCATCATTGCAATTTTCTTAGCCGTCATTGAGGCTGATGATTTTTAGTGGTACTGTTGTTGGTTACTGCATCAATAGGCATTACAAATCAGAGAAATGCAAGAGCTCATAGTTAAAAACTGTTCCGAGATATTATCCTAAATGCAAGCTCTATACTCTAAGAGAGAAGGAAGTACACAGTACTTCGGAACAAAATTGTTTTGATGTCCATTTTTCATTCACTCACGCAGTTCACTGATACATCCACAAGAATTGCGTGTCTGCCACAATCAGCTCATTGTCAGTTCGCTGCTTGTTAAGTCGTTATGTGCATATTTATGCGCTCTCAATTGTTTGGATGAATTCTTTTGTTTGAGCAATCGTCGGTATGTTTGCACGTTGGTTGTTGTTAGTTGTTTGCTTTTGATTGCTAAATACGAGTAGTTAACGCGTCTCAGGTGAGTTGTTGTTTTGTAATTGCAATCGAATGCGCTACATGAAGTGCTATTAACCTGTAAAAAGATCGAGTGACTAATCTCTATGGAGAGCAGCACGGGATTAATGCGCTTAGTTTGTTGGTTTTTAATTTAATTTAATTTTATTTTATTTTGTTATGATTTTTGTTTATTTCATTTAAGTATTTAAGCTTTATTTATTTTGTTCTATTTTATATTATTTTATTTTATTTTATTTTTTTTATTCTATTTTATTTTATTTAATTTAATTTAATTTAATTTTATTTTATTTCATTTCAATTCATTGCATTTCATTTCATTTCATTTCATTTCATTTCATTTCATTTCGTTTCATTTCATTTCATTTTATTTAATTTATTTTATTTTACTTTTATTTATTTATTTTTTATTTTTTTAAATTTAATTTAATTTAATTTTATTTTATTTCATTTTATTATATTTTATTTTATTATTGAGATTTTACACAAACAACAAGCTTGTGTTTTTGGTCTTTATATTTCAAGTATCCTGGTTCGAAACGAGCTATAGACCTATTAATAATTTTTTCTGCAGCGAAAAATTATTGTTGTTTTTGGGTTTCTTAATAATTTTTATTAATTATTAAAAGTTTTTTGTTGAGTTGAACAGGAAAAATTTAGAGACAACCGCCATAGCTTTTCTTATAGATCCATTTCGGAAGTTGCTAACTTCACTCATCAGAGAAATTTTGGCACGCATTGCTAACTATTAAGCTAACAATACGCTGGGTTTTTTGCCTTCTAAACGCCCTGTTCAATCAACTCTTTACCAATTCATGTACCAACAACGCCATTTGACGTTTTAGATTTGGTATCATGATGGATTTTTTGCAAGTCTGTTTTGGTGTCACAGTTTGCCAACCATGTGCTCTTGGTTTTTTGTTATTGAGATTTTACACAAACAACAAGCTTGTGTTTTTGGTCTTTATATTTCAAGTATCCTGGTTCGAAACGAGCTATAGACCTATTAATAATTTTTTCTGCAGCGAAAAATTATTGTTGTTTTTGGGTTTCTTAATAATTTTTATTAATTATTAAAAGTTTTTTGTTGAGTTGAACAGGAAAAATTTAGAGACAACCGCCATAGCTTTTCTTATAGATCCATTTCGGAAGTTGCTAACTTCACTCATCAGAGAAATTTTGGCACGCATTGCTAACTATTAAGCTAACAATACGCTGGGTTTTTTGCCTTCTAAACGCCCTGTTCAATCAACTCTTTACCAATTCATGTACCAACAACGCCATTTGACGTTTTAGATTTGGTATCATGATGGATTTTTTGCAAGTCTGTTTTGGTGTCACAGTTTGCCAACCATGTGCTCTTGGTTTTTTGTTATTGAGATTTTACACAAACAACAAGCTTGTGTTTTTGGTCTTTATATTTCAAGTATCCTGGTTCGAAACGAGCTATAGACCTATTAATAATTTTTTCTGCAGCGAAAAATTATTGTTGTTTTTGGGTTTCTTAATAATAATTAATTAATTAATAATTATTAAGAAACCCAAAAACAACAATAATTTTTCGCTGCAGAAAAAATTATTAATAGGTCTATTATTTTATTTTATTTTATTTTATTTTATTTTATTTTATTTTATTTTGTTTTATTTTATTTTATTTTATTTTATTTTATTTTATTTTATTTTATTTTATTTTATTTTATTTTATTTTATTTTATTTTATTTTATTTTATTTTATTTTATTTTATTTTATTTTATTTTATTTTATTTTATTTTATTTTATTTTATTTTATTTTATTTTATTTTATTATATTTTATTTTGTTTTATTTTATTTTATTTTATTTTATTTTATTTTATTTTATTTTATTTTATTTTATTTTATTTTATTTTATTTTATTTTATTTTAATTTATTTTAATTTATTTTAGTTTATGTTATTTTATTTTAATTTATTTTAATTTATTTTAGTTTATGTTATTTTGTTTTATTTTTTTTTCTCGGCATAGATGTTGGATCTAAAACATTTTTAGCGATGTGCATATCTAATCAAGTGTCAGGTTAAATTATTTTTATCACAATCACAGCACGCTGTTCAAGTTCAAAAGTTCACACGCCAAGAAGTGAATGCTAAGTATTTTTAATAAATTTTCCAACGTCATTTAAAAATGAAAAACAAAACTAATAAAACTCAAAACGAAGCACTTGAACAAGCTCGAATATTATGACTATGATGTATTGGGCAACATTCAAGTTATTATCGGCAAACTGACATCAAACAGCATGCGAACGCAGTCAGAGGTCCAAACAAACAAACAAACCTACACTCGCATATACCCATGAGCAAAAGAAGTTCACATATCAAAATCTAAATAGAAAAATATAAAATAAACCGTAAGCATGTAGGCCTGCATAGCAGCACAAACACGAATGTATGTATGTACCTCGGGCACTTTTGTTTGTATTTGTGTGCTTATGAGCTTTATTCTGAGCACAAATGAAGCACAGGTGTTGCCTCAAGTTGCATGTCATGCCCACGAAACATAAAATTTTGCCTCGTTCTAATTACAGTTCTTGGTTTATGCCATATAAATGTAGTGTTTTGTTGTTGTTGTTGTTGTTTAACTATTACAGCTTCAAATGTCGGTTGCAATTGAGATTATGTTTTTCCTTTGCGGTTTTAATGTTTTCTTTTCAAATTTTTTTTTTCTGATTTCAACTTAACACGCTGCGCACGCCCTCTTTTTCCGATGTAGATTATTATTACTTTTTTGTTTTTGTGTTGTTTTTGTTTTTTTTCCTTTTTTGTGCCCTGCTCATGAAAATGTTACAACAAATTGTTTTTGTGATGGATGATATGCGTGGTTTTTTGTAAAGATATTTTTTTAATCTTTGTTAAACAAGTAAACAAGTCTAAATTCGTTTAAAATCAAGCATTATATACCCAGTTGCCGGTTTTGACAAGCGACATAATAAGTCAGTAAGTTACAGGTATTTGTTGGGAATGGAACACTGTTCTGTTCCGCTTTCAGTGCTGTCCTTGGCTTCGATTGTAGTTTTTGTACCGGTAACGCGTTCCATTTTCTGTTCAGTTCGGTTTTCGGTTCGGTTCGGAGCATAAATACGGTGTCGGACCTTTCAGGAAACATCACTCTGTTCCAGCACAAAATCTAAAACCTTTCGGTTTTTTTTCGCTTTTGATTCCCAAAATAGCTTCGGCTTTTGTTCCAGTTTCGGATTGATAATTTCAGTTTTTGTGTCCGTTCGGTCTCTGTTCTGGTCCCAGTTCAAGTTGCTGTTCCAATCTCAGTTCTAAAAGTAGTTACAGTCGCTAGTTAAGCTAACACAAATTAAAATAATAATTAAAATAATTTGTGTTCTACCACAGTTGGGTATATAAAAGCGTTGCATGATAAAGCTTCAAGCGCTTTTCACTCAAATGTAATCTTTTTGTTTTTGTAGTACCTTATTAAGGTAAAAATAAGTTACTTCACGAATGCAAGAAAGTCAAGTCACTCATTATTTTCAACATATACCCAATTAACCCAGTTACGAATATGTAATCTTGAAATTATATTGAAGGTTAACAAATGAAGCGAAATGTCGAACGTGACACGAGCATTTTTGTTGGCGCGAGTGAAAAATAGGTTTTGTTAAAGAAATGCAGGCGTGTGTTAATGGAAAATTGGTATGGTTTAAATAGAAAACTGATTTTTAATTTTTTATAACTTTAAGCTACTACGTGATGTGTTGGACAGGAAAAGGGTAATCATTTAGAAAGTTAATTTTGATTTGAAAGGGTTTAGTACTGCGCGTGTTTTTGATTACTCATTTCAAATGAGTATTTTTCATGTTTTTTTGTTTTTATCTATACAGATAGACATGTAAGCATTAGATACTCTACTTTAATACAGTTAGAGGGTGTCCACGGTTTTTATTTTCATGTTGTTGTAATATTACGAAATTTAATGTTGTCAAAGCTTGTGCTACTTTTGGAATTTTTGTTAGTTGGATATTACTTTTAAAACGCTCTTCCATAAGAAATTGTGATTGTGATGACAGCATGAAGTACTTACAAATATTTACATAGAATTAAAATACAAATATTAATTTACAAAATTTATAAACTAATTAAAAGTACTTTTGAATGTTTGTACAGAAAGGCTGATAGGGAGAAGAACCATAATATAATAAAAGTGTAAATAAATAATATAGAACGATGACATAGCTTTAGCTCAAACAGTTTTGGGGAGCTACTAATAATAATATTAATAATAATATTATTATATTATAATAACACAAAAAAAAAAACGCCTAAAAGTATGCAAAGGTTTAGTCAGAGCTGAGTTAATGCGTTCTCTTAAAAGTTGGAAGAAAAGACAACCAAGATTGAGTGATCTTGCAATAAAGGATTCCCTAGAATTTCTGAAAAGGTTTCCAAACTATTTCCGAACAATGCAAAAACTGGTCCTAAAAAAAATCTTAGAATGTTCTGCAAACCTTAACCAACCAATTTTTTTTTTAAATAACGTTTTTAAAAAAAGCTGTTTCAACTAAGCAAATTAATACATATATATACATTTACACATACATAATTATGAGTTATTATAAATATATACTTCTTTATATACATACCCTGTCGGAAAAAAGCGGATAAACGGTGATCAAAAAGCAACTACTGAAATGATTTCTTATACGCATTACATTAACGAAGGCAAAAGAAAAACAAAAAAATAGAATAAGTGTCATTTTTTTTTAATTAGCAACAGTTTTCAGAATTTTTGCCTGCATGTCTGTATGTTTGAACGCGCATCACTCAAAAACTGCCACACGGAACTCTATGAAATTTCCACAGAAGTATTGTTCGATGTCTAACTTAAAGTTTAGGATCTTTTTTTAGGGTGGAAAACTAACGCAGAATACAGTGGTGGGCACAAAATAATGAAATTATTTCCAACCGCCATCTGCCATAAAAGTAATAAAAAGACCGGTGGTTTTTAGATCAACAGTATCGAAATATAAAAATCTGTCACTACCTGTCTGTCTGTAAGTATTATGTTTGCACGTATTGTATGATTTTTGTTGCTTGAGGTCTATATTGAACTCAAAGAGATTAACTAATACAAAGTTAAGTATTTACGGCAAGCATAATAAACTTATACCTTTTTAATGTTCTATTTCCGACAGGGTATCTACCTGTACATAGCTGTTTAATTAAATCTATGTTATTAACGAAAATTATATATTTTGTTAAATTGTATGTAATTACAATAATTGCTAATTGTACAATATGCCAACACAAAAACAAATTAATTAACCGCTACTCCCTACGCAATTTATTTATGTAGTATAATTAAGCAATTTTAGGCATATTGAGAGATTTTAGGCAAAAACATTTTAAAGTATTTTTTTTTAATTTTTATTTTGTTTTTTTTTTTTTTAATTTTTAATTATTTATTTTAGAATCGATCAATATGCTGTCAAATTTCCAATCACCATTTGTGTATTTATATGCTAATAATGTATATAAAGCTGTTCAAACTCACACGCTCCTTTCGACTTTGCGCATCGGATATATCACTTTCCTGCGAACGTTGTTGGTGTACTAGCTGGATTTTTCCTTGAGATATTGTTATATAATTCGTTGGCGGTGCAAATGCTTGTATATCATCTTTATCATCATCCTCTTCTTTTATGTCGAGCGTTCTGAAAAAAAGAAAAGAAAATAATATTTAGAAAATGTGAAGTGAATTTTGTGGTGAAGAGTTAGTTTCTAAATTAGTTCAGAATAAAAATTGAAGCATACTTATTCGATTTACAATTTTTTTTTTTACCAAGTAGCTTAACCTTGTTACTCGCCCTATTTCTAACGCACTTGCCGTTAAACGTTTATCCGTCTAAGCACACAATTGTTTACTACACACTTTCTTGTACTTAAACATACGATACTTATTACATTGTCTACATTAATCCACTCATGCTTAGGTGCCCTTACACACTTATACGTGTGTGTGTGTGTGAGTGTGTTTCTTAAGCAAACGTTTATTTTAACCCATAAGCTGATAAGCTGAAATTTAAAGTGCATTGAGAACAATTGCAGCTGTTTTTGATTATCGATTATTTCTTATTGTCAAAGAAATATGTAATTGGGTTAAGTGGTTACATTCAGTTTTTATATACGCTGACAAGAGTTAAGTTACCTTGTGCGTATCGATAGCTGAACCTAAATAAAAGTTGAATAGCGAAGCGGATCTCTCAAGTTTCGTGCCCTTATTTGTGACACATTTTATTTCAATAAATAAAGAAAAAAGAGACAAAAAGTTATAAATAATATAAATTAATAAAATCGCCCTTACCTCCTGCCTTAGTTAGAAAGAAATTACTCTTAAAAGATCACAGTTCAGGTTCGTTGCTTAAGTCTTTCGTTAGGAACTCTGTTCAAAAATAAAAATAAGTGGAACTTTTTTTTTGATAGAAAAGAATTGTACAATATGATAAATAATATTGCACAATATTTTTTTACTTAGACATTTTTCTTTTTACTGAATTTTAGAGAAGATTTCAAAAAAAGATTAAGCTGAAATTTATTTTATTGTGCACAAAATAAAAATTAAGGGAATTTTTTTTTTTGAAAAAAATTGTACAATATGATAAATAATATTAGTATTTTTTTCCTTAGAATACCTTTTTTTTAATTTAATTTGAGAGAAACTTTAATGTGACATAGTTAAAAAAAAGGTTTAGCTGGATCTTTTTTCTCTGCGTAAAACAAAAAACTAGTGGAACTTTGTTTTTTGAAAGAAAAATATTGTGCAATAAGTGGCTTTTTTTTATTGAAAAAAATTGTAGGATATAATAAATAATATTGCACAATATTTTCCTTACTTACAGTATTTTTGTTTTTATTAAATTTGAGAGAAAATTTCAAGAAATTACTGAGTTAATTTATAGTCATGGAGAGAAAATTTGTAATGATCTAATACTGTGCGCAGGAGTAGTTGCAAATAAAGAAATGCAAAAATATACATTTGGAAACTAACATCAATTCCAAATACACAACTTTCAAATAAGCGAAATTTATGTAAATGAAAAGCCTTGTAAGGAATTGAATCTCATAAAATCTACATTTTACTTTGGTCAAATTTGATTTTAAATTTTGTTGGTAATAAATGTTTTGCTTTAGAAGCACTGCTCACACCCACACACGCTTTTATAAAAAACAACAAAAACTTGTTTTGGTCTCCGAAAATCGATTTTGTGTGAAGTAAGAAATTTCCTTCATGAAATTTGGCTGAATTGAGATTTTGGTTCACAGATTTATATAGATATACATAAATATATAATATATATTGTCGCACTGGTAGCTAATACAAAATTTATTTTTTCAATTTTTTTTATTTCCAATACTAGTCTTCTTTAGGCCAAGATTTGTACTTTGGGCACCTTATTTCAATTTAGGGTCAAAAGTGAACTCTAGCCATATGTGAAGAGTTTCATATCAAAACCGTTATCCATTGAGTGGGCCCACTTTGATTTTGGATCGGATCAGCTACAGTTTTATCCACACAAACACAACCTAATTTTTTAGAAATTTGCATTTTTGAAAAATTGTGGGCGTGGAAAAATGCTTTAAAGTTGTATTACTACGGAACGGCTCAATAGATTTCAAAGATATTTATATCATTAGAAAGGCATATGAATCAGCTTTCGAAAATATACATTGTAAAAAATTTGTATTACACTGAACAAATTTTTTTGATAAAAACAAAAATTTAAACTTAAAAAAAAGAAAATATTCAAAGGCTAGAACATTTATTTTTATAAATGTCTTAATATATATAATGTATATAAAAACTAAAACATTTACAATTTTTTCGTTTTAATTTTTTAAATAAATGTATATCGTAAATGAGCTTCCCAAAAGGTCAGATCGAGAAAAAAAATAAAGGAAAAAAAATTTAAAAAACTGAAAAAAGTAGAAGAAAAATTAAAGAAAAAATAAAAAAAAAATTCGAAAAAATTAAAGAAAAAATAAAAAAAAAAATTTAACAAAATTGCGATAGTGAAGTGAAAGAGAGAAAGGGACCAGAAAACGTTATAAAGCTAACCCAAGCGGTAACAAAATAGGCAACAAATTTTTAATAAGTTTTTTTCCTAAAGCTTACTTAGTTTTTTTTTCACAAAATCAATTAAGCTAGCCCACAGTGCACTGCAGTCATGTGAGCAGCCGTTAAGTCTGGTTTGATTGCCCGTACGAAGAAATATAAATGAATGAATGATGTCGACTGTGAACACGCAAACTTGCAGATACTATTTTTGGGCTGAGAGTGTGTGTGAACGCATACGAAATTGGTAGCTGTCTACACGAGTAACCATATAAATGTATGACAAATAAATTGACGAGAGTGAGTTGAATGTTGCAGCCAAATAATTGCTTACTGAAAAAAAAACTAGAGATTGCTACTACCAAGAGCTTATTACCAGCGGTGTCTTCTGTCAGGCTGTCAGCTTTGTTGTGTGTTTATTTGATTTTATTTTATTTTTGATTTTTATTTGTTTTTGTATACATTTAAAGTTGGTAAAACACGTTATAAATCTGTTTTATTGTTGTTGATCGGCTTTTTATTATTTTTTTATTTTTATTTACTATTTACATATATAAGTATTTACTTACTTTGTATTAGCATTTTTGTTTTTCGATTTTATTTTTAAGCTTCTATGAGACTTTAAATTTATGACAACCGGATCGCCAACGCATGTGGCAATGATGGCAAATTAACAAATAAATAAAAATGACTGAGATAACTCAAAAGCAGCAAAATACAAAATTTTAATGAATGAAAAGTGTGCGGCCCTTCGCTTTTGGTAGATGCAACGTTGTGTCGTTGATGCCCACTCAATGTGTGTGTGTGTGTTGGGTTAGATGCAGAATGAGTTTGGTAGATAGTGGAAATACTTACCTATTGAGACTATATGTATTATAACTAGTTCTGATTTTTTTTTACGGTCCATAAAACAAAAATTTCAGCCTCTTGCATGTTTATTATGCAGATGTATGGGTTAGCTGATTTTTTTTCGCAAGCATTGCGACTTATGAATAAAATAACCAAATTGATTTTTTTTTCGAAATTTGAAAATACCTTCTAAAAACAATTCTGAGCTTTTCGGTGGTTTAGTTGATTTTTTTTTCGCACGCACTTAGCGACTTATGAATAAAATAACCAAATTGATTTTTTTTTTGAAATTTAAAAAAACTTTTAAAAAACAATTCTGAGCATTTCGCTTCCTAAATAACAACCAAAATTTTAAGCACTTATAATTTTCTACTCGCTTATTTTTTTATTGCTTTCAATTTACATTTTTCACATTTTTTTAATATTATCTAGCATCGAAATGACGAAGAAAACGACCCTTTTAAGTTCATTTAAAACCCAAAGTAGCTCCAAATTCGTTCAAACCAAACCAGTTAAGAACTCATCTTTACTCAGCTAGCTTAATTTGGTGGCTTGCCTGTATTAACACTCTCAGTTTCTTCACTTCATTGAAGCGTTGCAAATGCACTTCAACAGCTTTGTACAAAAGATTTTTTGGGATCGTCTGTAGTGAAAGCGAAAATGTAGCGTGGGAATTTTTAATTATCAAATGTTCCGCAACTATTTGTGAAGAAAGAGGGAAAATAATTAAATCTACGCTTATTAACCGCAATTATACATAAATGTTGACTTTAATTATTTCACACTTCCAACTTTCATTTTCATAGCTTTGAGATGATTATGAAGACATACGAAAAGTGATGATGATAGTATTGAGACTCAAAAATAGTAAAGCGACACCTGTCGAGCTTTCCAAAAATATTTTTTTTTGTAAACCGTGATCCTCTCGCTGTTTTTTAAAATATATTTGAAGTAGACTATGCCCCAACCAGCACCGCTAAATAATAATTATTAATCTTAATCATTGATAGTCAAATTAGTTTTTTTGTTATTTGTGTAATAATTGACTAATTATGATAATCGAATATTTTTGAAATAATCAATCGATTAGGATTAAATTATGAGTTCGACTAATGAGGCTTTATTTCGTTTTTAAGCTTAATCCTAGGATTAATCAAATTTATTAATCAAATTTATTAAAAGCTCAATTTGATTAATCGGACGACCATCGCAAGAAGGGAAATATCCTCAGTTAGGACTCACAAACGAGCTCATAAGCGAAGCATAAACGCTCCCATTTACGACTCTTTTCTGACTCATGCATGCCTCCTAGGGTTTGCTGGGAAAATATATATTTTTTTTTGGATGAGTTTATAAAAAAACCACAAAAGTGAACTATTTTTTAATGTTAATTAATATAGAAATATTAAAAATTTGTTATTAATCCTCGTTAATCGCAGATAAGAAAAAAATTTTAGTCAAATTGAAATTTTAATTAATTGGATTAATCCTAGGATTAAATTTGAAAACGAAATAAATCCTAATTAATTCTCATAACTCTAATCGATTAACTGATCTAAAAATGTTCGATTATCATAATTAATCAATAAAATTAATAATCTCTGCCTTCCTTAATCGGGAAAAAGAGGCGAAAGGAGTAAGTGCAGGAGGAAAAGGCGAAGAAAGCTAGCTAGAATATTTATTTTACTTCTAAAAGGAATTTGAATTAAGCAATTTATAAAGACCGGCCTATGAGGCTGGTCTATCACCGCTGAGACGTCAGAGTCACGAAGGCGGTATCATTATATAAATTATAATCACCAAATTTTAGGCATAACAAAATCATTCGAAAATTAAGCTACTGCAAGTGGTTATAATAAAACTAACTATAACAACTCTATCCATAGAAAATCCATAAGACAAAAGTCAATTAAATCAACGTTGAGTTGAAGTTTGGTAATTGGTAATTGAATTATGAGATTTCTGCACAGCAACCGCCATTCGTCCCAACACACTCCCGCGCATTTGCCATCTACCCAAATATTGACTGTGCGCCGCATGCTTTGCTTAACCCGCTAAAGTCCTCGTTTATTTCATTTTGCTTGCGCTGCATTTTTTCACTGGCAGTAGCAGCAAATCAAAGGTAAGCAATTGTCCAAACACTCAAATAATCAGCAACAAAACATGGATACTTCAAATGGCTATTGGAGGTATTTCAGTTTGGGTTGGTTTGGCGCGCTTTGGTGTGAGCCGGATATGTGTCGCATGCAGGCATGGATGTATGCAAATATTGTTGTTGCACTCGCAAATCGGCTACTTGCAACATGCCACGACATATTTACATGAGTGTTTGGGTAAACTACTGCTGCTACAACAGCAACAAAAACCAGAACAACAAATATGATTTTGTACTGCTATTTGACTTTTGCAAAGCGAATGCGCGCTCAAACAAGTTGACAGTAAGTGGGCATTTAGTTGGTTGGAGAAATAACAACAAGAAGAAACCAACAAAAAAAAAAAAAAATAAATAAAAGCTAAGAAAAATATTGAAAATGTAAAATCTGAGTAGCAGTTTACTTTTTAACCTGCATGAGAACTGCAAAATCGTTGACTTTAAAGTTCTTTGGGTCAAAATTGGGTCATGAAGCATGTTTCTTGCATCGGAGCTAAGATAGCGAAGTAAAGTGCAGAGGTAGCAGACCGCTGTTTGTTTTAGGCCGAAGTAGACATTTTTTTTTGCAAAAAATTGCGGTCCAAATAATTTTGGTGATCGCTTTAACCCTTACGCCGCCTTTTTTCGACTACTAGAAATTTTTAATATTTTTTTCTTGATTGTTAACAATTTTTTTATGGAATTTGCGAACGAATAATTTTGAGCAAGAACATTAACCTTCAACGACCGCTTTTTTGGATTATTAGAAATTTAAACATTTTTTTACTCGTTCTTTTAAAAATAAGTGACCATTAGTTTCCTAGTAAAATTTGTATACACATAATTTTCTGGAGCTCTTTAACCCTTAAACACCTCTTTTTTGGCCTATTCGACATTTTTTTCTCGATTGTTTTAGAATTAAGTGAACAATACTTATTCCAAGTAGACACTTTTTTCTTCAATAAATTTCTGACCAAATAATTTTGGTGAACGCTTTAACCCTTACACCGCCATTTTTCGACTACTAGACATTTTGGACATTTTTTTCTTAATTGTTTTAGAAAAAAGTTAAGTTTTTTTAGTTGAAAGTTTCCGATAGAGTAATATTGAGCAAAGCTTTAACCCTTTAACGACCGATTTTTTTGGAAAATTTAGAAATTTTTACAGTTTATTATTTGATTTTTTAGGACTAAGTGACCAATTATTTTCTAATTTTTTTGGACGAATAAAATAGTGGGACTCTTTAACCCTTACACCGCCTTTTTTCGATTACGAGGAATTTAAAATTTTTTCTTTAATTGTTTAAGAAATAAGTGAAGACCTTTTTTCTTTAAATTTCCGGACGAATAACTTTGAAGAAAACATTAACCCTTAAATTACTTCTTTTAAAAATTTTTTTTTAAATTTTTTACTTACCGCAAATTACGTTTTAAATTTACGCATATTTTTGAAGCTAACTTTGAGATATGTAGCTCGAGTTCACCTAAAATTGTGATATAACAAAGCGGGACAAATTTATCCCCAAGTTCTCAAAGTGGTTAAGTCACATGTGAATTTTCGTTATGTATTTTTTATATTTGCATACATTTTTTATTTTGTTACTTTTCTGCTGGAACCTTCATCAGCCACTTTCCGACTGTGCAGCTGCGAATGTGATTGTTTATTTAGTGGTTATATATCAGTCAATAGATGTGGTTTGCGCTCGTAAAAATGGTTACTGAGTATCGACTCTTGAGCGCTAACTCTGAGCTCGAAATGCATTTGGTTGTTGTTTATTTTTATTTGTTGTAATAATGGCTTAACGCTTGCATTGTTTATCTTGTTGCAGCAGTCACAAGTTAAATATTTATTTGTTTTTGTTTTTATTGCTGCTAAAGTTTTTTTTTTTTTATTTACTACGTTGAACTTTAAGAGTTTTTTTTCGTATATTCTATTTTTATTTATTTTTTGGTTATTTTTTCAACTTTTAAGTTGTTGTATTTTTCACGTAAGTGTCTGGTAAGCTCCGAAGTTGTTAGGCAGATCATTAATGCTATCTAATTTTGGTTATTAAGATGTGAGCTAGTTTCAAAATTGTTTGACGAAACTGTCAAGATAATCGGTTGTCTTTTAGAATTTGCACTTAAATTCCGCTAGATGGTGCACTGCACGAGGTAATTTGAAATTCTCGATTGGGTAGGAGGGTGATAGAATTTGCGACTCATTTTTGAGTACTGTTCCAATGAGCCAGACTCGAATAATACTGCAACACTTGATAGAGAAAATTCCTGTAGGTGGCGCACGGATCAAACTATTTGGAAAATACGTCTGAAATGAGAAGTATTGCGAACGTTTTTTAACAAACTTTCTCGTGACGTAGATACTGGAACTTTAGCGCATGGTTCAGAACCCGCTGACAATTAAATTTGTAAGAAACAAAATTCCGCTAGATGGCGCCGTTATCGATATAAATATAAGTGCATTCTCTCAATTTATTTAAAATTTTTTAATCAAACAACAACAAGATTGTTGAGCTGGATTTCTATAATTTTACTCAACTGTAGATATGAGTTTAAGGGCGCGTAAATGTGACGAAATACCCTTTGAGGATGAGGGATATGAGCCCCAAAACCCAATTATGTCAAACCAATTTAATTGTATATTATTGCACATTAACCTTTGAACGATTACTGTGTCGCATCAAAACTTTATTAATTGAATTGGCAGCAATTATTCGCTAATGACAGTGGTGTTCACACACAAAAACGTCGAGCAAAAATAATCACCTCAGTAATTCGATTAAATGCATCATCAATGAGTAACTAATTCACAATTTTGCAAAAAAAGGAAAAACAAAATAGCCACAACTGATTGCAAATTAAAATACTCACTTAATCAAAGTCACTAAATCAATGAACTTTGCCCTGTTGAATCAACAACAACAACAAAATACTATACACAACTACCGCAAATTGTGGCCAGCTTACTAATCAATTAATTTTTTGCTTCCAACACAATTAAAAAAGTTTACATACTAATTTTCTTTCGGTTTATTGCGCTCAGCCACAAATTAGCATAAAAATCACAAAAACAAGTTTCACGAAGAAAGCGTTCATGTGGCAGCAATGGTGAAAAATAAAAAAAACAGAAATTACGCATAGCTGTGCACGGCAACACGCGACAATAGGCGAGCAACGATGACGGTAGTGATGCACTGTGGGCTCTTTTGAAAAAACTTGTCACAGAATTAAATAGGTGAATAACATTTTTTTTAAGAAATTATCGATTAGGATGCTTAAAGCTTCTTTTTATTGTACTTTTTGAAAGTCAACAATGATAAACATAGTTTTTGGCAAAAACCTCCAAAGTCGGCCGAGTTATCGCAATGAATGCTATCTTAAGTTTTAAGTCAGACATCTACTAATGCAAGTGTCAAAGTCGTATTTAATTCTATTCAGCAGTTTTTTAGTGATGCCCGCACAAACATACAGATAGACAGACAAAAATTCTAAAAAAACTGTAAATACAAACCGAACATGTTTTCATTTAAAAAGTAAAACATTTCTTCCTTTTTTAATTCCCTTTCAATCTCCTTGGCTCTTGCTCTACATCTTCCTGTCTTTAACTCTCTATCTCTATTTCTATCTCTATCTCTATAGCTATCTATCTCTATCTCTATTTCCATCTCCATCTCCATCTTTATATCCCTCCTCTCTCCCTCTTTACTTCTATCGCTTCTCAAACTTTTTTCAACAACTTCGGTTTCGTTTTCGACCATACTCGCTTTTAAGCCAAAGTTCTTCAAACCCTCCCATAGTGCAACGGTGGCGGCTTTATTAATGCAACAAAAACAAAAAAGCAGGCCGACAGTGTCGCTGCTCTTTTGCACTTTGCAATTCAATTGCCACTAATCATTGCCGGGTTGCAAAGGCACCTCCACCAACAACAATAAAACGCAACCAGACGCGGGCAAGTGTTGCAGACGTATCATCCAACTTTGTTGTTGCTTTTGGTGCGCTTTATGCCGTGGAACATTGTTCAGTGTTTATTATGCATGCATTCGTTAGACAATTTACATTTGTGAGTCATGGCGTGATAATCGTCGCATTAGATTTGCATTGGATGTCAAACGTTTGGAGCTGGTGCGCTTGAACTATGATGGCATCCAACAGGCAAAAAGAAGACCAACACCGGCATATGCCAAAGGAACGAGTGTAAATTAAAGTTGGCAGCGTGAAAAATGCAATAAAAAACATAATTGGATGACAATAAAATTGGTGACGTTGAATATTTGATGATTCAATGGGAGGTCGGAAAGAAAAGATTTTTAAAATAATAATTCAAGAAAAAATAATTTCTAAATAAAATCAAAATTTCTTTGAAGTTGTTTCTACGGATATTTAAATCTAAAAAACCTAGTTCTATATCTTTATAAATTTCAAACCATAGCTAAATCAGACAGTCTCTAGTATCTTTCCGGATGAAGTGTCAAAATTAGTCGTTGTCCGTCCTCAAAGAACCGTTGATGCATTTGGTAATATTCATTAATATTTTACGTTGTGCCCCGGCTACTAACTACTTTTATTTCATGTTTTCGCAACCATTGTAAACAACTGTAATAAATACATTCGAAGTATTCGCATCCAACTTAATTAGAGTATAACGAATAAAGCCGCCAATTGAAGCCACATTTGCAGCGTACTTAATTAAGTTTCCATATGTACTCACCGAGATCCATGTACAATACGAAATATATATGGGTTTATATGTTTGTTTGTTGCTCATAAACAATCTAAATGCACTGAACCATGCGCTCAGTGAATGAATAATTTGTATGAGTGAATGGAGTCAATCGAGACGAGTTCGTACTTTCACTCGACGCATAATTGACAGACCTTTCTAAAAAGGCGTACATAAGCGTATACATACATATATGAGAAATTAAAAAAAGAACATTATTGTTGTTTGATACTGATAAATCTGCGGTAATTAATACACAATTTTGCAGGTGGTATTTATGTATATTGCGCAGACTTGTAATCAGTTGCGATTGAAAAGTTAAGAGATTGAATTTTTTCAGGTGTCAATTACAATAAATGCGTAAATGTCGTTATGCTGTTGAAAAAGAAATTATTCTGAAATAATCCCGAAACGGTCCCGTTAGCAATCCCGAAATTATGCCAGAAAAAACAATTACAATAAATGCGTAAATGTCGTTATGCTGTTGAAGAAGAAATTATTCTGAAATAATCCCGAAAAAATCCCGAAATGGTCCTTTTAACAATCCCGAAATTTTTCCGCAAATATCCTAAAAACAATTCGCATATAATCCTAAAATGGCGAAGAAGTCACGTAAAACAATTATGAAAAAAATCGAAATGGTCACGAAGTTATCCCAAAATGATAACAATTCGGTATTGCATAAATTCTATATAACCTCAATTCAGCTGCGTTGCATTCCAAGAAAAGTCAATCTACTTCAAAAACAAAACATCAAAATTTCAAATTATAAAGCAACAGAAACAAAAAGGGGAAAAACCGTTATTCCTTCGCTTTAACGTTTTTTGGGAATTTAATTCTCTACAAAAAAACTCAAAATGAAAATTGAGGTTAAATCGGCTATTCCAGCGTAATCAAGTTTGAAATATTCTTATGGTTTCTCGTTTCCCACTCTCGAAATTTAGAAAAACAGAAAAAATCAACACGGGAAAAATGATAATTAAAAATTTGAGGATTCCATGGTAAAACACTGAGATTTCCCTGGTCAGGAAAAATATCAGACAGCTTTTTACACTAACAAAATAGACCGACCCTCTGAAAGCTACTTAAAAAATTTCCAAGAGGGCAGTGTCTAGAGGGAATCTTGCCGAAACTTCTGCAATAATACAGAAGGAAACTTGCAGGCCAATAGACTACAAAAGGTCGTATCGAAATGCGCAAATGCTCCAAGTGCTGGCAAATTTAAAGTTTAACACCTACTTAACTCATTTCCGTTTTGAGAACAACGAAACACACAAATTTTATTATGGCATATACGAAACCTTAAATAAAATAAAAATAAAAGAAAATATAACAAACAAAAGCTTTTTAAGCCATTTAAGCATTAAATCATTTCAATACAGACTCCAAATACAAATTACAAAATAACCTAACAAAAACGAGTTGTAAATAATATGCTACCATATGTCCACTCAATGATTTACCGACTAAACACCCACATTTCTCAAAAAAAAAAAAAAAACAACAAAGCAATACCGACATAAAGTCAAATCCAACTTCCGCAGACACGAACAGTTCATTGAACGACATAAACGATTATTTCGCAATGGACCAACCAATAAATTACAAAAAAAAGTGAAAAACTGCAATTTCAAATCCATAAAAGTACTAAACAATAATAACAATAAAACAATTGTAAATAAGTTTAATTTATTCATTTCAATGCGAAAACGCGTATTGTAATTTTGTCTGGTTGTCTCGTTGCGAAAATTACGCTCTGCTTAACACTTTCAATTAGACGCGCCATTTTTGAGTGGGCGTTACCAAAAAGGGACGACGCGACATAAACCATTAACCGATTTGTATTCACTAAACAATTATTTGAATAAAGCTAAATAAATGTTAAAAGCCTAGCCCGCAAAAATCACAAAATTAAATAGCGAATAAGGCAAAAAAATTAAAAAAAAAAAATTAAAAAAAAAATTTTAAATAAGTAAGGTAGTCTGTGCATCTCCGATTAGTTTCGATTTCGACGGCAGCCCTTTAAAGTAACCACTTAAAATTTTGCTCGTAATCGAAACGTGAAAATGGCTTTGAGCTGAACGAAAAAATTCTAATACAAACAAAAACGAGAGAATAATGCGATTCAAAAAATTAAAAAATCGTGTGCTAACCATATACAGCGGTACTAATTGCGTTAATTGAAAGCAATGAATTGGTCCCGTAAACTCTGCTTAACTATTTACTATGTACTACTGTTAATGGTAAATGGAGCATGTCGTGTTAGCGATAAGCACTAAAGTGCTATATAGTTGGCACGTAAATAAAGAGGCAAGTGTGAACACTGATTGGAGTTGTTGCTGCAACCATGCTATGATTTATTGCATTAAGCCTTTGCAGTGAAATGAAGTATTGATATTGTTTAAGAATGCTTTAAAATAAAAAAATAAAAAAACAAATAAGTGAAAATCAAATCAAATCAAATCAAATAATATAAAATTAAATAAATTAGAATAAAAAAAAAAAAAAAAATGAACTAAAATAAAATAAAATAAAATAAAAGAAAATAAAATAAAAGAAAATTAAAAAATAAAATAAAATAAAATGACATAAAATTAAATTAAATTAAATGAAAAAATAAATAAAATAAATTAAAATGGAATGAACTAAAAAAAAATTAAAAAAAATAAAATAAAGTAAAAGAAAATAAAACAAAATAATATAAAATAAAAGAAAATAAAAAAAATAAAATAATATAAAATTAAATTAAATGAAAAAAAAAATAATAATTAAATAAAATAAATTAAAATGAAATGAACTAAAATAAAATAAAATAAAAGAAAATAATATAAAATAAAATAAAATAAAATAAAAGAAAATAATATAAAATAAAACAAAATAAAATAAAAGAAAATAATATAAAATAAAAGAAAATAAAAATATAAAATTAAATTAAATTAAATGAAAAAATAAATAAAATAAATTAAAATGGAATGAAATAAAAAAAAATAAAAAATAAAAATAAAATAAAGTAAAATAAAATAAAATAAAAGGGATGGAAAGAAATTAAGATGAAAGATAGGAGCAGCAAAAAAAAAAATTCCAAGCGGATATTAGGTTATAGGAAAGCTGTGGAAGTAAGGATACATAGGTCGGTTTCTTTTTGAATTTCAAAAATCCTATTTGTTTTTGATTTTCGAATGCACTGTATGCCGAGAATGGGGAAACGAATTATCATTATTAAAACATTTACATATTCAATATATTTCCTAGCATTCAAAATAGAGCTATTCCAACTCTTAAAAAGCTACTCTAAGCCTATCCAAGACTTTCCAACAGGAACACTTGTCCGTATTCCAGTGATGCCCATGCACTTCTGTGTGCAACGTTTTATGGGTTACATAGCTTGAAGTCCCATTTGCGGGACTGCTTTTTCAACGTAAATATGGCTAATTCGTTTTTAAGTCGTTTGCTTACATTTCAACTTGCTTCGCTCTTTCCTAAGTAACAAAACCGCTTCCACTTGGTCATTAGACACCGTCTACTATGGGCTTATAGCGGATGTCATGTTAACACTTTGTGACTAACACAGTTCAACCAAAAAAAGAAAACAAAAAAAAAAATGTTTAACAAGAAACTTAAGTTTTTCTTTGTAAATCTTCAGGTGCATACATAGATTGATTGCTGGACGCCTGTTGGTCTGCCATTGAACACGGGCAGATAGTTTTGTTTTGTTTTATTTTTCGAGTTGTCATTCTAACTGATGGCTTTGTTTTTAGTATTCGCAGTAACAATACTTTTTGTTTAACTCTTTTTTTCTTCGTCTGGTTTTGCTTTGAAGTCAACAGGAAGCCTTTCAGGTGCAGTGCGGTAAAATCGTTAGCAACAAACGCTTGACATTTTGCCCACAACTCATTACAATGCATTGAGCCGCAAAAAAGTGGTAAAAGGGATAAAAGCGAAAAGTTATGTAAACGTAGTAATATTTTTGAAAAAAAAGAAAAAAAAAATATTTGTGTATTTGTATTTGTGGTTTAACAATATGCACACGCATTTGTACATTTCCGTTTGTGGGGTTCTTTATGAATGAAAACTCGTTAATGGATAGAAATTTAAATAACAATGGTTAAAACATAATAAACAATTAAATAAAAGTATTCCTATGTAAGTACTAATGTAAACAGTTTCGTGCAACGGAAATTAAAATAAATTTAACATTTGTTCTACCATATAGTTATTAGTTTGATTTCCCGTGTGATTCAAAAGGCATACATCAAACACTAGGGTGTAACCTCCACACTCTCTCGAATAGGGATACAGTGTGAGGCCAAATGGCGACAAGGACCCAGTGTGCTCTTGTGCATCTATTAAATAGGAAATCAAATTTTTTCAATTCTTAAAATCCTGAAATTTTCGGGATTTAATTTTAGAATCAACAAGCATTTTTTTTAAGTTTCAAAGTTTTTTAGAAACGAAAAGGCAGGTTTTTTATGGGCTGGTAAAAAAAAAATTCCCAATTTCAAAATCCCGAAATTTTACTTTATTTTGTATTTCGGGTTTTTTTTATGTGGGAAACAGAGTGAGCACACATAGCGAGAAGGACCCAGTGCGCTTTTGGTATTAAATAGAAATGCCAATTTTTTCTAATTTTTTCATTTCTTAAAATCCCGAAATTTTCGGGATTTAATTTTATAATCACCAAGTATTTTTTTTTTAAGTTTGAAACTTTTTTAGCAACGAAAAGGCAGGTTTTTTATGGGCTGGTAAAAAAAAATCCCAATTTCAAAATCCCGAAATTTTATTTTATTTTGTATTTCGGGTTTTTTTATGTGTCCTGTATTTGGAAACTGGTATTTGGGGCTGGTACCAATAAAAAAGGAACATTAAAATGATTTCTATAAATAAATCACACACACATATATTATTTTTAGTAACATGTTTTGGAATAACCAAAATACCGGGATTGAAAGAACCCGCAGGTGATTGTCGGGGGGCACCCCGAGATTTGCTTCCCTAGTATATACATACTCTATCAGTATGATTATCAACGCTTCATGGTTACATCGAATTTCAAGCCTTCTTCTACCAGAAACTCGATGATCTCACAGCCATACCAGTTCTGTCTCTCAGCTGCTCATTTACGTTACAGTAAAAGCCTTTCCCCAAAACTTATTAACTGGGTGTGAGGATACGAAAACTTTTCAAGGCAACTTTACCCATTACAATTCTTAATAATTATTTGTGGTAAGCGTGAGTAGTTAGTTACAAGTTTATTAAGCCTGGACTGATAATGGCATGTTTCACATTCCCTTCATATTAAATAAAATCTAAATAATTTTTCGGTTATTACCTTTTTGTATACAAATGAGCTTGAATAAAAGTCAAACATGTTTCAATTTATATGGCAACGAGTTGTATATCTCTATTTTGCATGGTAAGTAGCAATTGTAATTGTAATTTTTGGTTAAGAAAGGCACTGATGTGGTAGTGGAAAAAATGTATACCCACTAGCAAATAATTCTCCGGAGAGTATGTATGACATTCTGAACTACTTACAACACTACTTTTAAGGGGGTTTTAGAAGCAATTGCTAAGACAAGGCATTGTGAAAAACAATGGGTTTGAGGTTGGTTGATTCTGAAATGGAATCTGAAATGGGACCAAACAACACGATATAGGCCGTTTCGAACAACTTAATAATAATTTTTAAGCCCATTCAAAAGATTTTCCAAACATTAAATCTATGAAATAGAGTTTCCAGAAACGTCAGAGCGTTCCTTTAATTGTCTATGAATGCTATTCCAACTGTAAAAAATTTCTTCAAAGTGCTGGTACCCAACTCCCCAGTTCATCACTAGTTCCTTGGGTTCCCTGCGTGGTTTATTCAAAATATTTACTCGTACTTCACGTAATTTTTGTTTGATATTTCTATTAGAGTATTCTCATTACATTTTTTACGTGTTTTATTTGTGTTTTTGTTTTTTCTTTCTTTTTGGGTAGGTTAGGGTCACACATTATGAGCGTTGACGAATAAATTTATTGCTTTAGTGAATAAAATTACACATTTCACCTGGGTCACGTACGTGAGAAACAACAATAAAACAACGGTGAATACAATCGGGACGCGGCACACATGTCAGTGACGTTATCAAAAGAATATGTACAAGTATATGGGTATAGCTACAAAGGCACCCTCATATGTATCTATAGGGTGTTCCAAAGGGGGATTTTTTGTATAAAAAGTGCTGAGAAAGTATTGTTTATTATAGAAAAGGATACAACAACTTGCTTAATGGCGTGAATGTCGTTATCGTGTTGAAAGATAAATTATTCTAAAATAATCCCGAAATATCCTCGGCAACAATTCCGACATTATGCCGAAAAAACCAGAAAACAATTCAGATATGATCCTAAAATGATGGCGAAAAAGTCACGCAAACAATTATGAAACTAATAGTTATCCCGAAATTATTTAAAAAGAGTTCGGAATATCATCCCGAAATGATCTGAAAATGATAACAATTCGGTATTGCATAAATTCTATATAACCTCAATTCAGCTACTTCTAAAATTTAGGTAAGACGAGCCAAAAAGGATGTAAGAACTTGCTTAAGTGCTGGTTTCTTACAGTTTAGAGCAATAAAAGTTTAATTGTGAAACTACAGTGGTGGCAAAAATAATATATCCAAATTTAAAATTTTTTTTATAAATTTTTTTTTTTTAATTTTCTTTTAAAATATAGCGTAATCTAAAATGGAAGCAATAAAAATAAAAGTTTACACAAAGATTGATCTGAAATAGTATTAGAATTGATATTTTGAAACACCCTGTATGTATCTATGTATACTGCCAAATAAGTAAAAGTCTACCAGCTGAGTGAGCATGCGAGTATTTTTTGAAGGCGCTAACAACGTTGAACTACAAACAAAAACTTTAATTCAGCTGACATTTCAATTGCTCAAGCAGAGCGTTTACGCCTATTTATAAACGTGTACTTGCGCTGGGCACACTCCTTGTTTATATCTATGTTGCCTAAAAAGATATTTTGTTTTATAGAATATTTTTTTGAATATTCCTGAAGTAAATTATTTAACTAAGAAACATCAATCACGTGAAGTAAATCACTTTTAGAGGCTTCTGAAACAATCCAATTTGTAATCCCACATATATCTAAATAACATTTGTAAATAAAAACCATTTACCGCTTTAATGAAACTTACTTTACCAAATGTTACACCTTTCTCACGTGCTAAATATTCAACTAAGATTACAACTCTCCTATCTCACAGCGTAAGGTTTTATTAAACTGCCATCTATGTGTAAGTGCAAACATATATACCATCTCGAAAAACTCATTAGTAACGGTGATTATGGTTTTCTCTAAATTTTGGTTGGATTTTAGTGGTTGTTTTTATATTTGTAAAATGTCTAAACAATAAATTTCATTATGCCACTTGCCTTTTGTCTTTAGGTGAATTCAACTTTTTTTTGTTGCTTTGTTTATTTTGTTTGTTGTGACTTGAAATGGATTGCGCTCGTTTACTTTTTCTTGTTCTGTATTTTTAGTTTCTTCATTTTTCTTGTTTTTTAAGTGACAACATTCAAATGCCTTGATGGTCGTCAATACTAGTTTTTGTTTGATTGTAGTTTTTTTTTGTTCTTCCTGAATTATACTTTGAATTTTGTATGAAGTGTGCTGTATTACTTTTGGCGTTGTTGTTTTAGGCAAGTCGCAATGCTTATTAATGAGTTTTTATTGTTCTGGCTTTATCAGAGCAATAATCTTGAAAGCTTATATTACGTGCTAACATCTTGCTTATGTAACTCTGATTGATTGGATTATGAAACTGATATTTCAAAAAAAAAAAGAAAAGGAAACTGCCAACAGCAAGTGCCTGTTATTAAATATTAGAGACTCGCCACAAAAGATTTATGTATGTATGTATCCACCTTCCTCTAATTTAAAGTTTGATTGGGAAAGGGGAAGCTTTGGTTGAAAATTATTTTTTACGGGGCTTTGTTGGCACATTCGGTTTCGACAGATTGTCAAAAAAAAAAAAATATGATTCCTTATATTATATCAACATTCGATTCGTTGCTCTTTCGGTCTATATATAGTAGAGGCCAAGAATAATAAATTGTAAAAAAAATTAAATTAGATTTATTTTTGAATAATTTTTAGAAAATAAAAAAATATTTTATTTCAGTCCAGAACATTTTAGAGACAACCGCAATAGCTTTATTACAGATTCGTTTTAGTAGCTGCTTCATCAGAGAAATATTCCCATGTTCTGTTAGTTGCAAGCATGTCAGAACGAGGGATTGTTTTACACCAAAGCTTTTATTTCTATTTAATATGAGAAAAGCTCTGGTGGTTTGTTTATTTTTCTATGCAAATGAATGCTTTTATAAATCAACAAGAAATTATTGCAAAATAAAAACAAGAACAATTATCATGAAAAAAATTATTTTCTTGGCTTTAGCTCTTTTGTTTGCCTGGTATTTTTTAAAGGCGTACATAATTTAAATGAAGCAAATGCTGGTTCAAAAAGTCACTGTACGTATACTTATTTCGATCAGTGTATGTTTGCATTTGAGTCTACATATTTGTATGCTGATTTTAACGCCTGATTGCGTGCATGTATCAATTGATTGGAAATTTAACTTGTTTTAATTGCGAATTATAAATTGATTGGTAACTAAAAAAGGGAAATCATATGGCTGCAATGGATCGTAAATTAAATCGTTAATTCGTGAAATTGGTCATCAGTGATTGCTTGCAGACTATAATTACATGATTGACAACAACTGGAGAGAGAAAAGTACACACCAACATGTCACTTGCATTGGATATACGAACTAGTCAGCAAAAATACTAGTTCGCAACTAGAATTTTCGTACTCAACTCAAAGTAGTCCGAATAAGATAAATTTTGTGGTAACAAATGTTAAAATTTTTCGAGTCACAGAACTGAAGAAGTCACAGTGGAACTTTTTTTTAATTGTAGAACTAGGAATTTTTGGTCTATTTTGAACTAGTCCCAATTTTTTTTTATTTTATTTATTTTTTTTTTGACATAGAAGTAGCTTATTGTGTGAAAAATATCAGGTTCATGTTTAAAAAAAAATTTTGGCTGACTAATTGGGCTTGTTCATACTAGTTCTCTAAAGTAGATTACAACTAGTTGGTTTCGCTGCAGGGACACTATTCCTCATGCACAATTTTACAACACTAAACCATCCAAATTACTTTTCCAATGTGCTAGTTTTGGCGCGAATCATGTAATTAAATTGCAATTGGTTTTTTTTTTTTATTTTTTTGTATCGTTTATGGATACAGTGACTCTCTATAAAAATTAACCAGTTCATACCAAAATTCCACGAAATTTAAAGTAATTTGATAATTTTAGAATTTGAGGTAGGTATTACAAAAAAATTCTGAGAATGCTGTTTTATGCTGAAAATTCTGAAAAGGTTTGTTGGATTTTGGCATGCCCAAGTTCAAAAGACACCTTTCTCAAAACAATAGAGACTAGTACCCTAAAAAATTTTGATTTATTTTTCACCAAAATGTATTACATCCTTACTATAACTCAAGAAATCGCTCACTTATCGACCCAACTTCGTGCTATGCAAATCATTCTGTGTGTTTTAATAAAAAGTAACTTGTTGTACGGCCTTTTATTACGACTTTCGATTTTCATAAAAGAATGCCAAGGAAAAACTGCCTTAACACCTTAATAACCAACCAACAACTTTTGCATAAATTTTCTGCAAACTCGCTTGATTGACATTGAAAGTATTTTATTACCACCAAAATAACCTTTAATTTTTATCAGTCGTTAACTTTATTGACAACGACAATTAAATACTTTTATGTCACATTTTTATTCCAACACTTGCAAAACTTATGGCAGCATATGAAAAGGTGTGGCGGCATTTTTTTTATTACCAAACGGACATGCATTTTATTAAGAGAAGATTAAAAAAAAACTTCCAGAGTAAATTTGCATTCCACACGCACTTTGTTTCATTTTTTTTTGTAATTTTTAGCGATAGTTTCATGTTTCTGTTTTGGCTTGACATCGTCGCAGCTGCGCTTAATTAATTATCAAGTTATTTAATTTAATTTAGTTTAATTTAATTTAATTTAATTTAATTTAATTTCATTTCATTTCATTTCATTTCATTTCATTTCACTTCATTTCATTTCATTTCATTTCATTTCATTTAATTTAATTTAATTTAATTTAATTTAATTTAATTTAATTTAATTTAATTTAATTTAATTTAATTTAATTTAATTTAATTTAATTTAATTTAATTTAATTTAATTTAATTTAATTTAATTTAATTTAATTTAATTTAACTTAATTTAACTTAATTTAATTTAATTTAATTTAATTTAATTTAATTTAATTTAATTTAATTTAATTTAATTTAATTTAATTTAATTTAATTTAATTTAATCTAATTAAATTTAATTAAATTTAATTTAATTTAATTTAATTTAATTTAATTTAATTTAATTTAATTTAATTTAATTTAATTTAATTTAATTTAATTTAATTTAATTTAATTTAATTTAATTTAATTTAATTTAATTTAATTTAGTTTAATTTAATTTAATTTAATTTAATTTAATTTAATTTAATTTAATTTAATTTAATTTAATTTAATTTAATTTAATTTAATTTAATTTAACTTAATTTAATTTAATTTAAATTATTTTCATTTTGTTTCGTTTAATTTAATTTAATTAATTTAATTAAATTAATTTTTTTTTCATTTTATTTTATTAAATTTCATTTAATTTAATTTCATTTCATTTCTTTGTATTTCATTTAATTCAATTTAATTTAATTTAGTTAAGTTGAATTGAATTTAATTTAATTTAAGTTAGTTTAATTACTATTTTATTTAATTTGATTTGATTTGATTTGATTTGATTTTATTTTATTTTATTTTATTTTATTTTATTTTATTTTATTTCAGTTTATTTTATTTTATTTTATTTTATTTTATTTTATCTTATTTTATTTTATTTTATTTTATTGCATTTTATTTTTTTATTTTAGTTTATTTTCATTTCAAATTTCCCCACAGTCGAAGATAGTGTTCTCCTTACTTGCTAAAACTTAAGAAAATTGAAATTGAATTTTATAATTATAAAATGTAATCAATGAATGCATTCTGGGTGACTTATTGAATTTTTTTAGCAATTGTATTGAAAAACATAAAAGATTAAAATTAATTTGCGCTTGGGAGCTGCACAATTTTCACCAAAGTTCGCATGAAATATAAACAGAACAACAAATGTGATTATAAACACGAAGAATAAAATCTAATTATTGGAAGTTAATAAGTGTTTCGGTAGCGTATAATATGCTTTGTAGAATATTACATGAGCAAATGTACTTACTTGCGCGCTAAACGCTTCCTTATGCCGGCCAACATGCTGCTTTGTTGTTGTTATGCGCGCCTCAGTGCCTGCCTGATTTTCCGGTCGGCCGTTTTTGCCAATTATATGCGCTGCTGCCAATTTCAATTCAACCAATTTCCCGTGGGTCTCTTTGGATGTTTGATTTTTTTATTTTTTCGTTTTCGAAAATGCGCGCACGATCGATTAATGAAAAAAATTAGTTTTCTTCTAAATTTCTACCACGTCTAATGGATAATTGCACGTAGGGAGGGCTGTTCTTTTCTGAACAATAATTGCTAGTATTGCTTTTTGTTGTTGTTGTTGTTGAGTTGTTTTTGCTTGCCTCCGCGATGCTCATAATCACAAACCGAATCACGAAACAATTTCAATTTGCTCGAACAACAGACGGTATACTCCTCGTAAGTGAGAACTAATGGAGGTCTACCCCGCGCGTCGTCTTTTCTTCGTTACAAAAACAAAAAACAGAAAACATTTTTCGCGCGCGTAATAGGCACGAATTCAATTTCACGGATTTCACTCGCACCGCTTCGATTTTCAAGTACAAATTGCTTTAGTTGAATTTTATAGGTTTTTGCATAATTAACACCACAGCCAGTGTTGGGCAAACACACACACATTTGCATGAATGTATGTTCTTAAGTAGCTCTAGCTACATAGAAAAGAACTTGGCCCACTCGCTGTCTGCCTTGCGCTGTGGTTTCTAACAACTTTCGGAGTTCACGCACACCAATGCGCTCGCTGTCCAGCCAACAATGGGCTCTATGCGCCTCGTTGCTGCTATTTCCACTATCACAATATCAAATTCAGCAATAACCAGCTGTGAAGTTGAAAAATTTTCGCGTTTCATTTAACGCATCTCCGTCGTAGAGCACAGCACAGTCAACAGCAGTCGTTCCTCCATTCGATTTATTTGCTTTTGATGATTTTTGCTTCAATAATTTTTATTTGGTTTGCAAAGTTTCGTAGCTTTACTTACTCCACCTCTCACATTCCTTAGCCCTCCTTGCTTTATTTGCTGCAACCTTAAAAAACACTTGTGCCTTTGTGGGCATCAGTCGCGCGTCGTCTACTTTACTCTTGCATTGCCTCCTCTGGTTGAGATTATCGCTTGCTGTGGCTAGCCAGTCCTTACGCAGTCGTCTTTAGCCAGTGTTTTGACTCTGAAAATAGCACAAGAGAGAGAGAGACGTCAAAAAGAATTCACACATTATTTTTCTTTTCAACTAACTGAAATTAATGCTGGAAATAGGAGAAATGAATGTAAAAAGAAATAAAGTTAGGGCTGTCAGCAATATCGTTGAAGACTTTATACCATTCATGAATGGATACAAATTTACGATTAAAGATATCGCAACTCTGTAAAAAAATTCCCAGTGACAACACTTATGTGAGTGAGATAATATTGTGACAGATAACATAACATAACATAACAAAGCAGAACAGAACATAACATAACATAGCAGAACAGAACAGAACATAACATAACATAACATAACATAACATAACATAACATAACATAACATAACATAACATAACATAACATAACATAACATAACATAACATAACATAACATAACATAACATAACATAACATAACATAACATAACATAACATAACATAACATCACATAACATAACAAAAACATAACATAATATAACAAACTAACATAACACAACATAACACAACTACAACATAACATAACATAGCATAGCATAGCCTAGCATAACATAACTTTAGATTACTTAGCATAACGTAACATAGCATGTCTTAGCATAACATAAATGAACTCAATTTCAGTGACATGAATGGCATATAATGTCTGGAATACTCAACAAGGCATATGCGCATCACCGCAAAAAATATTCCCCCGTTTCTGTCACTCTCTTTCTTGGATTTCTTTCGAAAATGTGCTTTGTGATTTATTGTGGGAAATTCGATATTTTTCACAAAATATTCAAACACACACACACATACTAGTATAGTATAACTTATATGCGTTTAATGTTAATGAAGTGTTTATGCCAACATAAACTTCACGCCACACCACCACCGATGATGACGTGCAAATTTCTCGAGCATTCAAATTAATTATGAAGAATTCATTCTCACATTTTTCTTTTCAATTCAACTTTATTTATTGCCCACAATAATTTTGTGAAATTCTTTACTTTCAACATTTCAATTATTTATTTTTTTTTTAATTTAAAATTTCATGATTTGCTGCCAGCATTCTCATAATGAACCGTATGCCATGTTGTTGGCGATGATGGCTTTGGAACTTTTTTTTCTTAAATCATAATTTTGAAAATTTGCCTTGCTTTCGAAGTGTCATTTGGATGCACTCGTATGTATGTATGTACATATGTATGTGTGTACTTCGACTCATTCCACTTTTAGTAATTTAAGGCTGTCATAACTTTGTCATTATTTCGTATGATATTTGATCTCTTTGTGAAAACATGCACTTAAGTCAATGCTTTCTCAGTCAGCCAGTCGTTTGCATTGAGAAAGTGGAAGAAATGGCACAGTTGGCTTTTAGTTAATTGTTTAAAACAAACTTTGTGGAATTTGGGAAGTTCAGAAGAGAATTTTAAGCATTATCTCTGTGGCAACAAGTAGTTAATTAGAGGAAAAGCACATTTTTAAACATTTTCTTGAGACAAATTTGAAAGTAAATATTCGAGTGAAATAAGTGATTTAAGTTGAAGATGAAATAAATTTCCTATACAAACTGCAATCTGTAATTTATTAGCCATCTAAAGTAACTCACGCTAATTTAAACTTTCACAAAAAAAGTTGTGAAAAGTTGCTAGAAACCTTTATATTTAAATTTTTTGCATAACCTCAAAATAATATTTCTGCATAACCTCAAATTTCATGCGCCGCTAGATTTAGTACCAACATCTAATGACTAGTCTGGTGCCACGAAACGCTATAATTGAACAACCAAGTTGGCCAACAAAAAACAAAAAAAAAATTTGCAAATGTAACAGTCTTTAATTCCATGTATATCTCGTAAGCTAAGTGTAGCATTTCCTGATAAATGTTTTTTCTCACCGCTATGGCAATTTAGTTTCTGAAGTTCCAAACGAAATAGCAATGAGGCTGTACCACCCACTCGCGTCCCAACATCACACACACTCACACACACACATTTAAACACTGATACCGTATGCTAGTCAACATTTTTACCAAAGTTGTGTAAACCAGATTTTAATGGACACCTCAGCATTTCAATCTCGGCAGCTATAATTTCATAAACATGCCGCGCAGAAGAGTTGCCTCCACAGTGGAATTGTAATTTATGTAGCCACAGAATGGAGATAACGAACGCAACAAAGCGAACAAACACAAAATGCCGCTTTAAATTCTATTGCAAATAACAGTTGGAGCAGTTGGTGCACTTGGTGCTGGTGCAGCTATGGCGTGATTCGAGCAAATGAGTTGAAAAAAAAGCACATTTGTACCGCCACTGAACGAAATGGCATTACCCGCGACGGCGTACAAATGTGAGAACTTGAGTTCTTATATCTCTTCGTAGCTATGTAAGCACGTACGCCTCGTACTAATGTATGTTAGCTGACCGTGCACTTGGCGCAAAAAGCATAATTTCCTCGTCAATGCATTGTGAGTTACGAAAGGCAGAAAGACAAAGCGTACTGAGAATGAGCAAACGGAAATGACATAGTGGAGAGAGTACAGTGGGCAATGCTAAAGGAAGTATGCTGAAATTTTTATTTCCTAAAAGTTTTCTGTGATTTAATTCAAACATGTTTTGTCTGATCTAAACGGAATACCTATTTTACGCTAACAATAAAAGGCACCTCAAAACTGTGTTCCAAATGGAAATACATATTTTATTTTTAGAAATTTTTTTATATAAGCTGTTCTAAAATAAAGTTAGGTTAGAAATAAACACAACCAATCATCAAAAACCTACGAATGTTTTCATTTAAATAGCTAAAAATCGATGAAGTTTTATGTAGCGACTGAGAAAATCTACAAAATTTCAATATTTAAATTGAGGAAAAAGAGATGGAAACAATAATTATCGATTAAAATCGATACAAATGAAAGTATAAACACTCGTAGTAATCGGTACAAATCGACGACAAAACACGATCATCCAAGGCAACAAAAAATTACATAGAATCCAAATAAAAAATATGGATGACAAGATATTACTGCACCAACGGTCTTACAATAGTCATAATAATCGATTAGCATCGATTACAAAATATCCAAAAATGCAGACAAATCAATAAAATCGACTAAACTGACTGACTCAAAAATTGATTTTTATTTATGAGAAATCGTTTTTTCTTTATAGAAAATAATCGATTTTTTCATCAATCGATTCATCGGTCGCATAGATATCATCCATTTCCAAAAATTGTTAATTTAAAATTCTAATAGATAATGGTTAAAAAAAAATTGATAATTATGAAAAAAATTTATATAACCGCGGTTTTAATGACAGTGATTTAAACGAAATACATACATAAATACATGAGGCCACCTTCAACTTCAATTTTCCAATCACAAATCCGTAAATATATTAGAATCTAAAAATACACATATTTTGATAAATTTTTTTTATAAAGTTTCATTCCTTTATTTAATTTAATTTTTTTTTATTTTATTTTATTGGAATATGCGACGCTAAAATTAAAACGACTACACGGTTTGCTGGTCAGATTCAGAATCCCTTTATTCTTCTTTTTCTTTTTAAAAAAAATGGTCTCTTAAAATTAGTGCTTACAAGTGTAGTTATTATCTACAACCGTCTACTAAGCATTGCCCCCCGGTTCTTAGTCTACGACTTAACCCTTGTGTTATGCCTAACGTATGATACTCTACTACATTATTTTATTTTATTTTATTTTATTTTATTTAATTTTATTTTATATGATTTTATTTTATTTTATTTTATATGATTTTATTTTATTTTACTTTATTTTATTTTATTTTATTTTATTTTATTTTATTTTATTTTATTTTATTTTATTTTATTTTATTTTATTTTATTTTATTTTATTTTATTTTATTTTATTTTATTTTATTTTATTTTATTTTATTTTATTTTATTTTATTTTATTTTATTTTATTTTATTTTATTTTATTTTATTTTATTTTATTTTATTTTATTTTATTTTATTTTATTTTATTTTATTTTATTTTACTTTATTTTATTTTATTTTATTTTATTTTATTTTATTTTATTTTATTTTATTTTATTTTATTTTATTTTATTTTATTTTATTTTATTTTATTTTATTTTATTTTATTTTACTTTATTTTATTTCATTTCATTTTATTTTACTTTATTTTATTTTATTTTATTTTACTTTGTTTTATTTTATTTTATTTTATTTTATTTTATTTTATTTTATTTTATTTTATTTTATTTTATTTTATTTTATTTTATTTTATTTTATTTTATTTTATTTTATTATTTTATATTATTTTATTTTATTTTATTATTTTATATTATTTTATTTTATTTTATTTTACTTTATTTTATTTCATTTTATTTTATTTTATTTTATTTTATTTTATTTTATTTTATTTTATTTTATTTTATTTTATTTTATTTTACTATTCTATATTATTTTATTTTATTTTATTTTATTTTATTTTATTTTATTTTATTTTATATTATTTTATTTTATTTTATTTTATTTTATTTTATTTTATTTTACTTTATTTTATTTTACTTTATTTTATTTTACTTCATTTTATTTTACTTTATTTTACTTTATTTTATAATTTCTCTCTCATCATCAACTCAAAACTGAACACTGTGAGGCATGCACCTCTTTCGTTTCTTGTTGCACTCCATTTGAGAATTGTGCTAGGCCTATTTACTACATTCCGCGTTTGTTGTGTTGGGTGTTTGTCTGACTGGCTGTAAGAGTTGGTTGTTTGTTTGGTTTGTTTGCTTGTTTATTGTTTGTTGGCATTTTCATTTTAACTTCAACTTCAAATTCATTTTGTTGCTACTACTTTTTTTGTTGCTGCTACTTTTACATTTCTCTACACTTTACCCAACGTCGTTGTCGTTCCGCATTTGGTTTTAAATGCTACTTTGGGCTCTTTGCTTGTTTCTTTGGTATTTGCTCAGCATCATTCGTTTAACGGAACAACATGCAACAACATTCGATATGCCCCACCGCGCATGCAATTATCCAGCGTCAAGGGAAAACACAATAAACGTTTATTTACAAAATGTATCTAGGTACATATTGCAACTACAACACAAATAAAAGCACGAGCTAAGTGGATATATGTACATAAATATGTATGTATGTATGTTGCATATAGAAAACATTTGTACGTTGTACGAGTATGTTGTTGCAACAGTAAATAGTACTAACTAAATGTGTGTACAGTTGCGAGTAAAATAATTGCAGTTTTCTGAATTGCAGACTATGCTGTGTTGCTTGGGAAGTTATCGAATAAACTGAAAGAGTTGTTGTTGTTTCGTGTTATTGGCATTTGACAAACTTGTTTGTATATGCGTAATATCTTCAATAGTGTTAATAGTAGGGATCTGAAAATTAGTATGGAGATATAAGATACCGATACCGTACTTACGGGAGTAGTGGGAGTTATCGTAAAAAGGGGTGTGGCACCTCCTATATAAATAAAATTTCTCAAGCTGAATATCTCTAAAAGTGTATATGGTAGGGACCTAAAAATTGGTATGGAGATATTCTATATTAATCTCATACTCAGAGGAAAATTTGGCAATTGCTGGAAAAGTGGGCGTGACACCTCCCATTCAAACTTAATCTTATAAGCTGAATACCTCTAAAAGGATTCATGGTAACGAAAGAAAATTGATACAGAGATATACAACATCAACACCATAATCACAGAAAAAATGGCAGTTATCGGGAAAAGGGGCGTGGCACCTCTCAACTAAACTTAATTTTTCATATAAAGAACATATATATTTTGTTCATAAAACTCTATTAAATCAGCATTTGTATGTTTTTGTTTGTTTGTTGCGTTGCTTTCATTTGTGCGCTATTTAGCTGTGAGTGTATTGAAAAAAAAAAAAAAAAAAATCCTGCAACAGCTCCAGTTGCAATTGTTGCGCTTTCTGCACTCGCAATTATTGTTATTTCTTCAAGTACAAACTTACGAAAATGTGAGACCGAAATGCAATAAAACGAAATGAAGATGAACATATTCGCAAAAAATTCAAGAAAACAGATGCGTAGTGAATTTGGTTTAGTTTCAGGTACCAACGGGACTCGTTATCTGTCTCGCAGAACATTAAACACCAGTTTAGAGATATTCAAGCGAATAAAAAAATTCAATTTTTAAGAATGTTTGGAAACATCAGAGAATTTTCGAAGTTTAGTTTAAACCTGAATACCTTTAGTATTTTATTTGGAATGGCTCTCATTAGGGATGCGACGTCCACAAATTCATTAAAAATTGTTAGACGGTGAAAAGCAGCATGCAGAGATAAGAGTGTTCCAGAATGGTCCTGAGTGAGAACTACCCTAAAGAAGAATGATAAACCAAATAACTTTAGAAACTGAGGATGCTTTGGGGAGTTTTTGGTGCCACTGACATTTCGTTTGTAAAATATGCTAGACAAGGCCAACAATAACGTAAATCTAGGTTGAATTAGATATGGGGTATCTGGGAAGCATTTCGGCTTTTATGAAACATATTGTTTTTGTATTACCCGCAGTGTGTTTATACCACAGAAATTTTCAGCCAATAAATTATTTATTTCTATTAAAATTTTTTGTTGTTCGTTACTTCCCAGATAGTCTGTGTTAAAATATATGATATGTGCCTTGGTGTAAATTACATTTTTCGCATAAAAAAGCTGGACGCCATTGTCTGCTCACTTGTAAGCGCCATTATTCTGGGAAAAGCTAATAAATGTAGATATTTTGCGAGCATGAAAGAAGCAACTGCATGAATATTTATTGTCATTCGACAATAGATAGTGTAGTGAATTTTCATATGTGAGTAGGTAGTTGTATTTGCGTACATAAAACTAGAATTGGAATAGCCGAACAATAAGTAATTTAAATTTGCTGCCGACTGCCAAATGTACTGTGAATGGGCTATTCAATGGAACATTTATAAAACTAGCAATGCATGAATGTGAACAGATCTTGTAGGTACATGTTTTTTGTGACTTAGTTATGTACATTAGACTGGATAAAAAAAAATAATTTTTTTTTTTTTTTGTGGAAAAGTGTAATGAAATTTTTTTTTGGAAGGGGGATAAACCCTTTGATCCATTTTTTTGAGACTGGATAAAAAAATATTTTTTTTATTTTTTTGTAGAAAAGTATTTAGAGATTTTTTTTTGGAAGGGGGTAGGGGGGGGGTCGATTAATAGATTGTTTCGATTTTTTTTGTACTGGCCTCATTTTTGCTTTCTAAACGGGTACACTTAAAAAAATTTTGCTGTACATAGTTTTTTGTATAAATTAAATTTCTCTAAAAAAAGACTTGAATATTCTAGAACGCTAGAAGCCTGGCAAACATTTTTATTTAACATTTTTTTGTGAGTCATCTAATTATTAGCCAGTAAAATCGTTTGTCTCGATAACTTTAATGCCAAAATAAGGTCAGTTTAAAAAAAAAAACCAAAAAAAACAGCAATATTAACTTATAAACCTTATGCCGTCTTTTTTAAAAAAATTTTTTTGGGGCACACTCTAATGTATATTTTTGCTAGTTTCATCAGTAGAAAACTCACAATAACTTTCATGGAAATATTTTGGTGCTAATGCCTCTTCGTCCTACACATATTTGATACACTTTTTGTGTTTCAATAAAGCAACAAAAACAAAGTAAAGCAATCTGACATTATTTCGCAAAAAATGCATTGCAAACTAAAGAAAAACGCCATGCTCGTACAAAAAAAGATAGAAAACGAGAAAACATTAGGATGCACCTAATAAAACTGAAAGTGATTTTCTTGCGTTTTTACAGCCCTGCTAAATAGTTAACTCCCTTAACTTGGAGCAGAAACTTTAAGTTATTCACCGACTAAAATTTAAATTTTTCGATTTTTTTTTTCTTATATCCAATCTTTTTTTTCGACCCACCCTAATAAAAATGCACCCACTTAAAGTCAAGCTAGTATTTCCATAGTGCAACAATGCATTTTTCCGAAATACCATCTTCTTTTGTTTCAATAAACTTTTCTTTGAGCCATTACTGAGGCCTCCCTGCAGTTGCTTTGCTTTCTTTTCCGCTTTATTGAGTTGCCAACAATTGTTACTTTGGGTAACTAGAGTTTGTAACAAAAGGAAAAGCGGCCATAAGCTGTACTATTGTGCCTATCATTTACACAGATCCTACCAACAAATACATGAAGTCAACGCACAAACTCGAAAAATGAAGTTGAACTGTGATGAGTAGACACAAAAAGCTTTGAAGTTGTGTTGTGTGAGTGACGGCGGTCGGGGGCGTGATGCGTTAAGCAAGCATGACGAAAGAAGGGCAAAAATGCAAAAACAAAGCAAAAAACAGAAAAAGAAAAAACACTTTCCAAAGTGCAAAATATTTAGTTACACTGCCAAAGAGGCTAAATAGTGGAAAAATAGTGGCAGCTGATACAACAAACAAACACAAACATATCTACCCCCGCTTATCAATAACGCAAGCGTAAAGCAAACATAGCAAAAACAAACATCTGTATCAATTTCTTAGTCAGTCAGAGCGAGTAAATCCTAACATTCCAATAAGTTTTGTTGCTTGCCAAAGAAACTTTTGTAATGAAATATCCAAAGTGTGTCGTTGTGTATTGTTAGTTAGCGCAAGCAACAAAAAAAAAACGAAAGGAGCAACAAAAACAAAAAAAAAAAAAACCAACGATACTGAATTTAGAACAGACAACAGAAAATACAATACAAAAAAAAAAAAAATATATAAAAGTAAACTTGTTAAAGTTAAATATATTTTTGTTTCAATATTTGGCGGTAATCCATGGATTTAAAAGAAAGTTAATGGAGTTTGAAAGTGCTAGCGACAGCAAGAAAGAAACACATTAAAGTTGGTTGATGTGCGATTTCTGAGTTAAGTTGGACTTGAACTTGGTGTTGTAGATGATAAAAGAACAAAATCTTAATTTAAAGTTTCAAGTTTTTATGCGATGTTGAAGTGCAAACTTTTAGAGAGCTGAGTACCTAATTTATTTCTTTTTGACTTAGGGCTTGTTTGTCTTGACTTTTATTTGGTTTAGTGGCTTACAGAAATTAATTGAGAAGTAAGCTTCAACTGTAATAAAAAAGAAAAATGTTACGAGAATATGTTTCTTAAAAAAATAAATAAAAAACCCAAAATTAAAATAAAATAAAAAAAACATAAAAAATAAAATAAAATAAAATAAAAAATGAAATAAAATAAAATAAAATAAAATAAAATACAATAAAATGAAATGAAATGAAATGCAATAAAATAAAATAAAATAAAATAAAATAAAAAATAAAATAAAAAATAAAATAAAATAAAATAAAAAATAAAATTAAATAAAAATACATAAAATAAAATAAAATGAAATAAAATAAAATAAAATAAAATAAAATAAAATAAAATAAAATAAAATAAAATGAAATAAAATAAAATAAAATAAAAAAAATAAAAAAAATAAAAAAAAAATAAAAAACAAAATAAAATAAAACAAAATAAAATAAAAAACATAAAATAAAATAAAATGAAATAAAATAAAAATAAACAGAAATAAAAAACTAAAATAAAATGAAATAAAATAAAATTAAAAAAAAAATAAAAATAAAAAAAATTAAATAAAGAAATAAAATAGTCCAAAATAAAATAAATTAAAATAAAGTAAAACGAAATAAAATAAAATAAATAAAAAAAATAAATTAAAATTAAATAAATAACTGAACAATAACTAGCATAAGTATCGACGCATCACTTTGGAATAATCCCATAATTTTTTCAGAGCCTACTTTGGGTATTCAGCCAAGAACGCGAAGAGTGCCTCTTAGTATTCTCTACTAAGATCTATTGAAATGTTCCCCACTGATAGAATTTTCTAAAATAAATTTACTAGACAAAAAAAATTTCTCTACAAAATCCCTTTGAGGTGCCATAATTTTGTTGATTCAAAAAGAACGTGCAATTTGATGATTGCGGCAATTGCTTTGCAAATATTTTTGCATTTCTAAATATAAATCCATATAAAAATATTTTTTTTTTTAGATATTTTTGTATACTTTTCGTGCTATTTTTCATTCACGAACTGCATGAGGCGCTGCTGCCAAACCAAATAACCTCGAGTACGAATTGCAAAACAACCAAACTAAACAACGACACAAAACGTTGATTTGCATTTGGCCATTATGAATATTTTTACTTTCTAATTAGTGACGTGCGACTTTGAAGGAAAAATTGCAATTTTCTGCAAATATGAATTGCAATGATTTTTGACAAAATAGCTGCACTTCAGCGCGCAAAATTGAGGCTAGCGCGTGAGGTTGTGATGATGCTGATGATGATGAGACTGTCAGTGTTTGGTTGTGGTTGCGCTGATTTCGATGTGCGAGCTGCGACATCGTGATGACAACGCACGTTTTGTGCCACTTGGTGTACATCACAAGCAACGCCAGGCAGCTGGATGAAGGGAGTGACTTTAGCGCAGGGTGTCGCTATGACAACGGCAGAGAATCAGTGGAGCAGAGTTTTGATTTTTTTTTTTCCGTTTTCAGCGAGACATTTGCGCATTGAAACTGGGTGGTCACGTTAATCATTAGTTTTCATGCTGCCTATGTGCCGTTTTGCCGAAGTGCCGATCTGTCGTTGCAACAATTTATGATTTGTTTATTTTAAGTTAAATACGCCAACGACCGTAGCCATGCAAAATGTTGAGTAGAAGGTGGCATGTGGTAAGGTTGGCATGTGTCATCCAATTTATTTGTTTACTTTTTGTATTTGTTTATTCAATTTCGAATTGTCGCATAAGAAAATTCGATTCTTTTGGTAAACATTCAATTCTTCAAAAAAAAAAAAAAAAAAAAAATTGGATAGGTAGTCAAATTTAGATTTACTCAACGGACTAAGTAAGAGTCGCTTCTTCTTGGCTTAACATTGCTTTGATCAGCTGTTTTATATGAATATGGCTATGTCACCACTAATTGAGTCTTAAAAGTGGAATTTTATAGTGCTGCCAAGTCTTATTATTTTATTTTTTAATATTCGGAGGGATAGAAATAGAACTCAGGCACTTTTCCCCATTTCTACATTTTCCTAATGACTTCTTTACCCACCCTCATCACAACACACTCCCCTTCATTAAAGCTTATCCATGAGTAAATACGAGTATTTCGCAACGCCACTGCACTTTGCTCAATTGCCACATCTCCCCCTTTTTGATTATACAAAAATATGTTTTGCAATTACGAATTTCAATTTTTATTAAATTGTCCGCATCCAAAAGCAATAACGTCAAGAATAAGCGCAATATAAGGCATTGAAATTATTGCTTCATTTATAATTAAAAATTCTTAGTTTTGAAGTACTTCAATGCAGCAACAACAGCAGGGAACAAACACTCTTTTGACTTTGGTGGTCTGCACGTTTGAAGTTCACTTTGATTGGCTTTTAATTTTTTTTTTTTTTTTTAGTTGCTTGTTTGAGCATAAACTCCACTTGCGCTCCCCTTTTTAATGTATTTACAATTTGTTTTTATGAGTTTTTGCAATGTTTATTTAGATTTTTATTTGAGACTGCCATATGATTTGATTATTTATGTGATTTCGCCATTTTAAATGTTCCGACGATAGTTAATTTGTAGATAAACTTAAGTGAAAGTGTATGAATGGAAGTGAAAAAGGATGGAGTCAATTTGTGGAGCGAAAAAGGGCGTTTTTGAGGTGTGTGAATAAATAATCGATTTTTACTGCAATCGATTTTTTTAAGATCGTTTTTTTGTAGAAATTTTTCTAATTTTTTTTAATCGATTTTTATTATGTGTCGATTTTTTCGATACTTTTTTGTGTGTTTTAAACGATGTTTTTAAATATCGATTTTTTTCGATACTTTTTTTGTGTGTTTTTAATCAGTTTTTATTAAAACGATTTTTAAAATTACACATTTTAAAAGACAAAATAGATTTATCCACTAGAACTGACAACACATTGGTTATAAATAGCTCAAATTTTTTGTTGTTGCTTTCCTATGTCACAATCAGCTGTTTGTCACTTGCAAGTTTCACTGAGTGATAATTCCACAACAGAAACTTACTTGCCACTCTCTCTCGCAGTGAAATGTCAAAATGATCTCTCTCTCTCTCTCTCTGTGAAGGTTTTGAGTTCCCGAGCTCTTGTCGGAAAAAATTTTATAAAATTTTTTAAAATGTTATCAAATTTTTTAAAATGTTATCAATTTTTTTTAAATGTTATCAATTTTTTAAAATGTTATCAATTTTTTTAAATGTTATCAATTTTTTTTTAATGTTATCAAATTTTTTGAAATTTTATTCTCCCCGCACACAGCTAGTTTTGGTTATTTTTTATCGATTTTATCTTGAAGATTTTCACTTGAAGTAATTATCCTCAATATACTTTTGCTAGTACATCAAATAGGCCTTTTATCATATAAAAAAATCGAATTATGAACAAAAATCGATACACGTCTCAGTAAAAAATCGATTATTTTCACATAAAATCAATATATGACTAAACAAAAAAATCGATTATTTTCACAAAAAAATCGATTTATGACTAACAAAAAAATCGATTATTTTCTTAAAAAATCGATTTATGAACAAAAGCGGATTCTTTTCTTAAAAAATCGACGCATGACTAAACAAAAAAATCGATTATTTTCGTAAACAATCGAGATATGACTAAACAAAAAAATCGATTTTTTTTTTACAAACCCGATTTATGACTGAACAAAAAATTCAATTATTGAGCAATAGAAATTTTCATATCTCTACTTTTTTATGGCCATTTCACAAGTGACTTTTAAAAAGGAACAATCTCCTCTGCCAGCCTATCAGGAAGATTGCCAGTGAACTTGAAGCGCCTTGTCCGCAGTCCTGGGTGTCGACAAAAATGGTCCATCGATGACTCTTCCTAGTTTTTTTGCCCTTAAAGCATGGTCATAGAGAATTTGAGATTTCGCAAACAAGCCGATTAATCCTGTTTGTTCCATCCACACAATTGATTGCTTTGACTAACTGGGTTCTGCCTACAACTCCATCAATGAAATGGGCAGACAGTAAAAATCAAGTTTCTGATTCAAGAAAGGTTTAAAGCCCCCGCACAGCCTACTAGAGTGCTTTCCTTTCATCATTTACTTTCATTTTATTTATTTTCGCTGCACCAAAAACCCCCCAAACACCATATAAATATTTAAATTTTACAAATTGCCCAACTCCATAAGAAAGTCATCACTTCGAGCTAAAACTCACTGACACTTGCTTAACAGCTGACAATTCAAAACAAGCAGATTGTGTATCATTTGATTGCAAGATTGGCCATGGGAGAGCAGAAAGCGGCGATGTCAAGAGAGATGAAGTGGTGGCGCGGAGGGAAACCAGCAGGAAAGCGTTGAAAGAGCTCAAAGTAGAGAAAAGCACAATTTATGGTGTTAAATAATGCCTAAGGCGCTTTATTCGAAAGTCAGTTAAAGGAGAGATGCAAATGCGGAGATATCGAAGCATGCGAGCCGCAAGTACCATTAACAGCAACAACAACCGCCATGTGTAGCACGAGACAGTACGAGTACTCCAGGTGGCAGTTTGTGAAAATTAATTCAAAATTTATGCACAAAAAAAAAAAAAAACAAAAACAGAAAAAGGTGGAAGACGACAGGTGTGTGGATGAGTGTGTTGCAGGACGGTTTTGTATGTATGTGTGCGGGAAATGTGTGCCAAGGCACGTCATCTACGTTATTGAGGCAGGCTCGCCCAAACGGTTGTCAGAGGTTGTGCAAAAAGTTGGTTGCATTTGTGGTGAAATAAAACTCAAATTTTGTATTTAAATTAGCAATGTTGCGCTGGAGTTGGAAGCGTAAAGGGTGTGCAGTATCCTAGCTCTCGTGTTCCTACGTATGGGTTGGACTCTCTTACTCTTCCAGTTCAGGTCTTGTAAGGACCTCGCTGAGTTCTTCGAAGCATACCAAATACGACAACTTAGTAAAAGACTAAGTAGATAGGCCAGTGGCGGATATACAGATTTATCTACAGTTCCTGGAAATTGTGACTTTTTAGATTCCGGTAACCACCCCCATAGATCCGTCCTTGAGATGTGCCCAATTTTTTGACTGACCTTCTGTTGGTTTGAACGCCAAATTTTGCTTTTATTTTATTGATATCCGGCTAATTTTATAACATTCATCGGAACCAAAAAGATCGGATCGATCGGCTCCCATACAATCGATATTTCCGATAAACGTGATTTATGTTATAACTCGTAAAAATACTTAACTAGGAGGATGAAATTTTGCAACTTTTGCAATTGTTATATATGTAATTCGGATTCCAAAAATCATTCAGATTGGACCGATTTTAACATGCAGCCCCCGAAACAATCGATTGTTCCGATAAACGGGGTTCGGTCTACAACTCCTCGATGTAACTAGCTAGAGAGATGGAATTCTGCTATGTTTTCCCCTCTTACATATGTAATTCGGATTCCGAAAATCAATCAGATTGAGCTAATATAACACGCATCCCCCCCTACAATCGATATTTCCGATAAACGGGTTTTGGCCCACAACTCCTACATTGAAATCGATAAGAAAAAAAAAAAATTTGCAACCAAACCTGTGCTCATAAATGTCATATCTTACAAACATAGGCAATTACTTACTACAACTTAACCCAGTAGGCGCTCCTCTTTCCACCAAAACAAAAAAAAAAAAAACAAAAAAAAAAACAAAAAAAAAAACAAAAACAAAAAACGCTTCAAATATGGTTACACCTCAACTGGAAAATCGATTAAACGTTGTGGGTAATTGAATCAATTGGAGCTATTTCGAGCAATTTTTTTTTTGTGTTATTGCTGCTTGTTATCTCGGTTATTTGTTGTTGTAATTTTTTGCGCTTATTTCACTATCGATATTGTGACAGATAACATAACATGTGCCATTTGAAGCGCTGCAGATCCGTTTGATTTTTTTTTTATCGACATTTATCTATGTTTGTATGTCTGTGGCACATGTTAGATGCGTCAAAAGTAGGTGACGTGTGCCGCCGCCCAGTTGTTGATGCATCAAATTGGTTGAAATAATTGCACGTAGTACATGTGGCATGCCACACTAACAACTCCAACTTGCAATCAAATATGCAACAAAATATAAAGTTAATCGGATGCGATTTCACTGATTGATCGCGTTGAAAATTGATCGCATTGATTTGAGAGGAGCATAACGTGTTAACTGTATTTAATGATGACAATGTGAAAGTTCATTTTACATTCCAATAAATTAATGTTTTGTATAAATATTGATTGGCAACGGATATGAAGTTGGAAGTTTGCAATTTAATCAGGAATTTTTATATGAAATTTTATTGTAAGAAATATATGCAGTTGAACTGTTGGATTACAATTGTTAGTTAATTAAATATTTTATGTTGCTGTTGTTGTCATGATAAGTTGAATTGAAAGTTTTGAAAATGTCATCAGATCCTTGAAGCATACTTTCACAGCGTTCATTGGACGCATTAAAGAGACTCTCGCAAAATGTCTTATACTTTAAATAAAGCTTTTATAAAAGAATATTTCATTAAAAAAATTTTTTTTGAAGCTTTTATACTTTTTATAAATTTAAGTCAATATAAGTCGCTAGAACGCGCGCTCGATTTTAATAATTCTTGTGATACAATCAAGGAAACTTACAGACAAAAATCTGTTTTACTCTATCCTCTATTTTTCTGGAGGTGTTAGAGATCATTTGCCTTTTATTTTTTTTTAAATAAAAATACTTCCTTCACGAGTTCTATTGTTCCAAAGCAACCACTTTCATTGATATTCACCTAGAAAACTCCCACTCTTTTCATATTCTTTCTGGGGGTGTTAGCGTGTAATTTCATACGACTCCATTTCAAATCGTATTACTACAACCACCTGCTTTTTTATTAACACAATATTTTCTAGAGGTGTTAGAGATTGAGCTCACATAACTCCTTCACGAGTTCTATTGTTTCAACGTGAACACTTCCATAGATATATATATGTATAAGTATGTACATATATATTGACAAACTCCTTATTGTCCAGTTTTCGGGATATGTTTGATCCCAATCTCGTTTAATCACCGATTTTAAATTTTTTAACACAAACAGTTCAAAATTTATGAAAAATTAAGTTCCAGAACAAAACTGGGTTAGCACGACAGCCGGTTCTACGTACCGGAATGACTCGGGGTTTCCCCGACCAAGGGCTGTTATTTCACTACCCCCCTGCCTAAACCGTCAGTTATCCTCCCCCCAATAATGTCATCCTCCGAGCAGCTCCTTGCAGCGGGACTGCTCAAGACTCTCCTGCTCCGGGCTGGTATTGAATCCAACCCCGGACCTAGAGAATGGATCTGCTGTGTATGCTGGAAGAAAATTTATGTGAAACGTTCACATTCGGTACAGTGCTCTAACTGTAGCAGATGGTTGCATCTAACTAGTTGCTCCGGACTAAATCCCTCTACTCATAGACCCGCTAGTTTTTATAAAACTTTTGTGGCCCCTTGCTGTTCACGTCCTATGACGTCCAGTGGCCGTCGTCGATCAAGTATCGCTCCGCCACATATGTCTGACTCTGTCACATCAGTCTCCACGACTAGCACTAACAATGCACATCAGCAAGTAGACCTTTCGAGCGGCCGCTCACGCCCACAGGCGTCAACATCTCACACAGCAGCTCACAGCTACTCCCTACGTAGCACTTCCCAAGTGGATTTGAGCAATGCTGAGCGTCCGCTCTCTCCCACCCCCTCGGTCAGTCCCTCTTCTTCCAGCATTAGCACGAGTATAAGCCACAACCATCAGCTCCTGGTCCCTTATACTACGTGCACTGTTTGTCGGTTAAGATTATATACGCCGCTGGCATCAGTCAAGTGCAATAACTGCTTTGGCCTGTGTCACCTGCTCATATGCTCTGGACTCGCGAACAGGAACCTATGGACTGATACGTACGTTGCGCCATGCTGTCGAGCTACGCAACCTTCAACGTCGTCCGACTCGCCTCTACCTTCTGGTAACGCGATTCCTTCGACTTCAAGATTGCGCCGTAGTGCGCGACCCAGCCTATTACCACCTAGGCATACGCACCAGTCCTTGACCCCCAGCATCAACTCTGCTCCCCCTACACACTTCGGTATCCTGCAATTTAATTGCAACGGCCTAACTGGCAAAATTGTTGAAGTGACAAATTTAATGAAGCGACTGAACATCAAGATCGCGGCGATCCAAGAGGCAAAGTTAGGTGGAAGGTCGTCTCTTTTGACCTGCAACGGGTACAATGTACACCGCTGTGACCGTGCGAGAGGGCTTGGGGGTGGTCTGGCATTCATCACGCATCAATCTGTGCAGTATCGTCTATTTGAGCCTGACATCGACCCGAGGGACACCACCTTAGAACGTCAAGGTATGGTTGTCCGGTCAGGCGATGTCGACCTTGAAATCATAAACATTTACGTACCTCCTGTCACCTGTTGTCCCAGGGACTACCACCCTGACATTCGTGCGTTACTCAGGGGCGAGAACCGCGTCATCCTTGGTGACTTCAACGCACACCACGACCTGTGGCACTCCAGCCTGCAGGCCGATGGTAGGGGACAGGAGCTGGCTGACCAAATAGATGATTCGACGTTTTGCACGGTAAATGGGGATGCCCCCACTAGAGTGGCGGTAAACTGCTCTAGCTCGCCAGACATCACCATAGTCAGCGCTGGACTAATAAACTGCGTTGACTGGCGACCGATGCTGACGCTTGCTTCAGACCACCTACCCATAGTGCTCTCAATCGATCGCCCCACCGACTTTGTCACCGCTGAGAAACGCACATACACTAACTTCAATAAAGCCGACTGGGAGGGTTTTCTCAACACCACAGAGAGCGCCTTCGCTGCTCTTCCTACCCCATCTAACGTACGAGAAGGGGAAAAGGCGTTTCGTATGGCCCTAATTTCAGCCTCCCACCAACACATTCCGTCAGGTAGAATAAAGGAAGTGCGTCCATTCTTCCCCGCAGAGGCAGCGGCCCTGGCAAATGAACGTGACCATATTAGACGCCTTGACCCTACGGATCCTCAAATACGGGATCTTAACGCGGAAATCAGACGCTTAGTAGATCAACACAAACGCGCTAAGTGGGAGGAGCACCTAAGGTCTTGCAACCTCTCGGCTGGAGTTGGCAAATTATGGTCGACGGTGAAATCTTTGTCCAACCCGACTAAACCTAACGACAAAATATCCATCGCCTTCGGTGATAAGGTTCAGTCGAAGCCAAAAAGATGCGCGAGCGCCTTCTGCCGACAATTTGTAATGCATCCTACGTTGAACAAAGATATTCGCCGAGCCACCAGGGAAGCGCACAAACACAAAAACAGCGATGCGCCCGTTGCCATCTCCACAACAGAAGTTCATGAGGCTATTCGGAGATCCAAGAACACCAAATATATCGGCCCCGATGGCATTTCCATGCTGATGCTGAAACACCTTGGCGACGAAGGCATAAGATACCTCACACAAATTTTCAACCTTTCCCTTTCCACCTTTGTTATTCCTGAAAGATGGAAACAAGCAAAGGTGGTCCCACTACTAAAGCCTGGCAAGCCAGCTGCCGTAGGTGAGTCATATCGCCCGATATCTCTCCTCTCGCCAGTAGTGAAAGTGTTGGAAGCCACCTTGTTGCCGTACTTCACCGCAAACCTGCGGCTCGCCGAACATCAGCATGGATTTCGCAAAAATCACAGCACCACCACCGCGCTGAACGCCATAACCACTCAGATAGGGGACGGGCTAAACCAAAAGCGTCCAAACCACAGGACAGTGCTAGTTGCGCTTGACTTGGCCAAAGCTTTTGATACGGTCAACCATGCGCAACTAATGAAAGACCTTGAAGATTCGTCCCTTCCTCCCTGTCTTAAACGTTGGACTGCAAACTATATGAGTGGTCGTCAATCGTCGGTTGAGTTCAGAGGCGCAAGATCAAAACCCAGAATAGTTAAACAGGGGGTGCCACAGGGTGGTGTCCTATCCCCGTTCCTGTTCAACTATTATATATCGAAACTTCCCCCCCCACCAGAGGGTGTCTCGATCGTCTCTTACGCCGACGACTGTACGATTCTGGCAACAGGCCCCTCCGTAGAAGAACTCTGCTCTCGTATTAACTCATACCTCCCAGCCGTGTCCGAATTCTTCGCCGGGAGAAACCTGGCATTGTCACCGAATAAGTCCTCGGCCACCCTATTTACGACGTGGACAACGCAAGTGAACATGGAATTAGACGTCTACGTTGATAGTGTCAAGCTACCAACTGTCTCACACCCCAAAATCTTAGGGGTGACGTTTGATAACATGTTCAAATACGGCGCTCACGTAACCGCAATTGCCAATAAAGTCCAAAGCCGTAACAAAATCCTCAAGTCCCTAGCTGGCAGCACTTGGGGTAAAGACAAAGAAACGTTACTAGCTACATATAAAGCAATTGGCCAGCCGGTACTGAGCTACGCGACGCCTATATGGTCGCCGGGGCTAGCTGACACACACTGGACGAGGCTACAGGTCTGCCAAAACACCGCCCTTCGTACCGCCACTGGGTGTCTTCTTATGTCTCCTGAGCATCACTTACATAATGAAGCGAAAATGCTCGCCGTTAAAGAGCATAGCGAGATGTTGACCAGGCAATTCCTGTTCAACTGTTGCAAACCGCAGCATCCGAACGGACGCCTGATCAACGAGGATCCGCCCCCCAGGAGCATAAGGAGCCATCTACGCAAACACTACGATGAGATCCGGCACCTGATTTCCACGCCGTTTGATCCTAAGGTGCACCGGCAGGCCCTCACCCTCATCCACACAAATTCGGTAAATTCCTATGTTGGCTCTCTCCCGGTGAACGCCGTTCTTCAGGCAGCAACACCACCCGTTGCCGAAGAGGAGCGCGAGCTGCCTAGGGAGACTAGGGTGATGCTGGCCCAACTCCGGTCTGGATACTGTAATAGGTTAAACTCTTACCTATCCAGACTGAACCCCGACTTGCCCAATGTCTGTCCGGCATGCGGCTTGTCCCCCCATACCACTAACCATCTTTTTGTCTGCTCATCTGAGCCTACTCTTCTAACACCCATATCCCTCTGGTCCTCCCCTGTTGAAGCCGCTAGGTTTTTAGGACTTCCGTTAGAAGAGCTCGATGACAATATTGGGTAAGGTTGATACTGACTACCTAGGCAGGGCAAAGTAGTGTTAAAACAACAACAACAACAACATGGCAGACCATTCAAAATCAGTTCTTAAAAAGTCAAAATTGAGAAGTTACGATGGAAAATATTTCCGATTTACATAAACTTGTCTCCAGAAAATTTTTCTTTATTAATGATGATCAATTTAAAAGGCGTCGTAAAACTTGGAACAACTAGAAAATTTTGCTTAAAAAATTCCAAAAAAAATGTCTCCGATGAATAAGTCTAGCAACTCCTGAAACGGTTCTATACGAAGAGCTATGGCGTTTGTGTTTAGAAATATTATTATTTTTATTAAATTAAAAAATCTTAGTAATTTAACAAATACAACAATAATAATTTTCATAAAATTTAATCCAATAAAATGTTAAAGAGCTTTATGGGCTACCTTTAATTTACAAACCAAAAAAAAATTCACAATTAATTGAAAATTAATTTAAAACCATGCGTCGTTAAAAGAGGTGTTGAATAACATTACAATAGCTCTTCATAATTCAAGGTTCGATTCACTAAGCTCAGCAATTTTGTATATTAAACGAAATATTGGAAAATCTATATGATCATTACATATTGAATAGTGTTATGCACTTAAACAATATTATGATTGATTATTGTAAAATCGAAACAATTTTTCAAAAACCACTGCGTTGTATGATTTCTAATAATGATTCGTAATCAATTTGGTTTGCAACAAATGCGGGCTCAATTGACTAATGACAGCCATTCAACAATTCGTCAAGCCTCCAATCAGTCTTTCGATTTTGTTATGATTAAATATCAAATTCAAGGTTCTAGTAAACGAATGAGGCCAAATATTAATTAACTTAAATATTAAAATGATGATAAGGATTGACCTGCTTAGCAAGTCAACACAAAATCAGCCTAAGACAAATCTAAAGCAGCTAAAATAAAAACTATTCACTAATACTATAGGGGCACATGTGTGAAATAAGACACATAATAAACTCACATACTTAAATATAAATAAATAAATATGCGAATAATAAAAAAAGTAAATTTAATGCTAACGTCAAATCGTTGCTTAAAGTATAAACATACCATGGTTGGCGTTTGTGACCGAAATCAAAACAAGATACGGAAATTGAGTGTGACTGGAGATAAATATACAAAAGTAAGCAGATGAAACAGAAGAAACAGACAACAGAAACGTGCAAGTTATTATTGTATGATGACATAAATCGAGTATTGAATTTGACAAGCGTATCAAGGTTTGCATCAGATTATGATATTCAAATATCGATGTTCGTTTGTTAGCTTACATATTACTTATGTACATAAATTGTAGCTCAAATTGGCAGCACAGAGTTTCTATGACAAATAAATAAAGACTAAAAATAAAACTTTTTGTAAGCTTTGTTGGCAATTGATGGAAAAGAAAAAAAAAAACAAAAAAAAAAAAAAAACAAAAAAAAACAAAAAAAACAAAAAAAAAAAAAAAATTAAAAACATAATGGTAACAAGCTTGTCAGCTTTATCGACAAAATTGGAGATATTTTGTGTGTTGTATTAAATTTTTTTTTTAATTTTATATTCAGCTTAGCTGGAATTATACAGTGTTAAATAATCCTACCATCTTCGTTACTACTATAATTTTCGAAGCTTCTTCGCCTGTAGCAACTTACTCGTACAATGCTATATCTTTAACTTAAGGCTACTGGAACATTGGAACATTTGACAGTTGAATTGCTGCAAGCATTTAAAACGGGTTCACCAATTTTCATAAAAGTGAATTTAGGAATAATAACTCTCGATCATAGATACCAAGAAAGGTCGGTGGTTGGGCAATAGTGTAGTAAATTTGAATAAAAATAGGAGTTTAGTCAACAGAAATCTATCGTTCTGATAGCGTACTGATCAACGGAACACGTCAAAATGTATATGATGAAGAAGCCTAGCTTCTGAAATGGATCTAAGAAAAGCTGTGGCGGTTGTGTCTGAATTTTTCTTTTCCATTTTTTATTGAATTTTAAATAATTTATTAACTGAATAAAAAAAAGTTATCAATATTAATTTCATAAAAAAAAAAAAAATTAATATTATTCTTGGCCTTGAGCTTATTCATAGTCGAGAATATCTTTCTGAACACCTAGATATGCTACATACAGTTATGCTCATACAATTAAGCCACTGTACTGAAAAATAATACTTCACAGAAAAAATCATTGAAGTTATTTTGCAGTTTTAATCTCTTGCATGCAAAAACATTTTGTTATCTTTGCAATGTTTATAGAGGTGGACGAAATCTCGTTTTATTTTGTAGTTTGCGAAAATTTTGAAGTTTTTTCGCTTTTCATTGGTTTTTCCGTGCTCACATAATTAAGCCATTTTAGAAAATACTGTGATTTGAAGACAAGATGAGGTCATTTATTAAAAAAATATTAAAGTTCATTCAACCAAACTGTTCTCAAGGTGATTATTTCAAAAAAATTAAGTAAATGGCCAAAAATAAAGGTTCAACTGCAAACGAAAGAAATGTATGGGACAGTTTAAAGAAGTGTAAGAAAAGTATGTAAAGTAACAGAAATTTTAGGATTTCATAGAGGAGGAATGTGAAACGCAATACAGTTTTATCAAAAACATAAAACTTTTGCCGATTTACCCCGAAAGTTACCGAGAAACACGACCCGAACGACGATCAGCTAATAGTTCGCTCGGGTATACTGGATCCTTTCAAGACATATACGGAAATATGGACAAATATAGATCAGTTTTATAATATAAAAATATCGTCCAAAACAGTCCCCCCGTGATGGGAGGAAAAATCTTTGAATAGATGTATCGCACGACGGTAACCAAATGCTTCCAAAAAAAACATCAACTTGAGACTAGACTTTGCTCGAAAGAATAACCAAAAAGATGGAGAATTCTTAAATTTAATCGTATCGAATAAGTTTCATGTGTTTGGAAATAATAGTAGACCTTATGTCAGACGTCCGCCATTACAGGAACTGAACCCCATGTACACGCAAAAAGCCCTTTAAACATGGTAGCTCGCCGGTGATGGCATAGGGACGCTTCACCCCATGTGGAGTAGGTCCGATGGCACCAATTGAAAGGAAAACTACGGGCGAAATATACGAAGATATTATAGCGAACCACTCAGAAGGAAATAACTCTGGAAATCTCTCGCTTTCTTTGATTTTCCAGTAATATAACGACTCCAAACCGTGTTCTAGGGTTGTTGAGAGCTGGATTGAAACCAGCAGTATCAAATTTCCCGAGCGTCTCGCGCCAAGTCCGGACTTAAACACCATAGAAAATCTAAGAGAATTTATTAAAAGTCCAGTCGCGGGAAGAAAACCCTGAAATAAGACTACTTTTTGGGAAATCGTAAAGAAAGAATGGGAAACATTACTTCGGCCCAATGAAGCCCACCTGTGGCTACCACGAATAACCGCAGACAAGAATTTATCTCCAAAAACTGGTTCTCCAACTAAGCATTAGTTGAAATAAGGTATATTTTGAGAAAAAAACCTAAATTTTTTTGCATTAATCGGAGTTTTTCACAGATGGCTTAATTATATGAGCACAAAAATTCATACCTACGAAGGTTAAATATCCTATTGTTCGAACATTTTAATTTTAACACATGAAATCTGTAGGCACATTGAATTTGTATGCATTTCCTTTAATATTTTTGTACAATTTAATTTTGTTCTAATTCTAAAAATTGCGAAAAAAAAACTTGTATACTTTGCCGTTCGTATGGCTTAATTGTATGAGCACAAGTGTATGTACATGCATACTACATACATACTAGGCAACTCCCTACGCTCAGCTACTTTTTTTGCGATTTTCACTAATGTTTTTTTTACGTAAAATTAAAAAAAGAATTTTTTTTTAAAAGACCAAGATCCATTGCAAGAACTGTAACGTAAGTTTTAAAAATAAATGCAAAATTTGCCAAAACTAAACGAATTTTCATAGATTTTTGAAAGTTTTTTTTTTCAGAATTCTTAGAATATTTTTCGAATGTGACCATTTAATTATAATATTCAAATTCAAATTTTTTCAAAATTTTTTTTAACTTTTATATATTTTCCCACACAAATTTCACATTTTTTCGGTTATTTTTTTAGTACTCCCATTTCATTTAATACAGAAAAGTGAGCTCGTTAAAATTTTTCTCACTTTTCCAATTTTTTTACAATTTTTGTTGTTGTTAGCAGTGCTTTACACTTTTTCTTTTCTTCCATATACAAATTTACGAATATGATTTTTTTTTGTAACAAAGAACCCATCAAAAAAAAAAATTCCAAAATCCAGAAAATTGTTATTTGAACTTAAGATTAACAGCTTGTTGCATCAAAGTAATTGGGCTTAAAAGTTGAATATTCCAAAAAATTACTTGATGTTTACAAAATTTTTGCAGAATTTTTAAAACCAAATCGCATTATTTGTATTAAATTTTGATAGTAATTTTAATACAAAAAAAATAAATTAAAATAATTTTGCTAATGCCATACACATTGGATATCGTAAAAAAACCCACCGACAGTAAGTCTTCCTTATACTCGCTTCTTTTTCAACGTTCCTTACTACTCTTATTCGACTCAAATTAATATAATCTATGCATTACTCTAGGCGGAATATAAAAATCTAAAAATTATGTGAAACGTATGGAAATAACTACAACTATTTCTAACTGCGAATTGACAAAACTCTACTAACGTCATCACCAACAATAGCAAACTGCTTTTTTTCTATTTATAAGTTCTGTTTTTGCTAATAAATGTCTACGATAATTTACGTTAATTTACTAACTGATGTATGTATGTATATATCTGCAGACATAAAATCTATATAATCATATCCATATACATACTACAAGTATTTGCATACACACCTTCATACATATCGTATATGTTATCACGAGCGTTGATCTAAGTTAAATGTGGTTTTTTACTAGAAACCTGTTACTACCTTTGAACTTTGCTTCCATGAACAATTGAAATAGGTACACGACTTGAGTTTTATAAGAAAAATTTCAAATAAATTTAAAGCTTTACTTATTGGAAACAATTTTCTATAGAGTTTTAAACTCCTGACTATCTTCAATACGTATGGTATAACGAAACACAATTCCCGTGTTCCATTGTTCCAAAGCCGGGTCCAAATATAATATGCAACGAATCATGGATCATTGTCCATTAAAACACCTTAAATATCAAGTCTTTATAATAAGCTTGGGAAAACGTTTTTTACCAAAAGTGAAAACTTATAAATCATCAACAAACAACTGAGCCTTAACTAACTTCATTCAAGTCTGAAACTAAATTACTTAGTACCACTAATTAATATCTGCATTGCAACACTTTTTAGCATGTCAAGTCAACACGCTAGCTATCACTTAAGTAATACAAGCACTAATTAATTATAAGTATGTAGTAACAACAACAAAACACACAAATATTTTTCTCATCTTCAGAGATAATCTAAACGCAACGCCAAATGATATAGCTCAGCACTAACTAACTAAGTATTTAAAGTATCACATTGTTATTTATTTTGTTGCATCGTTAGATTATATTTATTAGGAATGTTGATATTATTTAGCTGATACTTCCTTGATGCATGCGACAAAGACAAAGTGTGGAGATATTTATGCGTCCCTGTAGGAAAGTTGAGCATTCAAAGTTTGACAAGATTAATTTAATAAGAAAAGACAAAAGGTGGTCTTGAAGAATTTGAATTTTGAAATTGATTCATGATGAATGAAATTCATAGGGACTATAGTACATACCTCTTACAGCATAGGTAATATGTAGTTTTAGAAAAGTGGGCGTGTCGAGGCACCAACAATTTTTTTTTGGTCCTTTATTAGTGTTCAAATCTGATCGGAAGCATTTGAGGGAGTGGATACGATGGGACAGAAAAGAGAATAAAGGAATAAGAATAGAAAGATAAAAAAGAGAGTAAGAGAAGAAGGTAAGTTGAATTGAGAGAACAAAAGCGAATTAATTAAAAAAAGAATACTTGGAAATGGAGTGTTACGTGACGAAGAAGCTAGCAATGATGAGGTTAAATGATACAATTTTTTAGAGCAAACGTCAGCCAATCCCAGCAGGAACTCCCGACCCTTCTACGACCCAACATAATCATGACAGAGCGTGAAAAACCTGCATAGGTTCGTGTTGTACATATTCGTGACAAAATCTTATCAAATCAGAACAAGAAAATCTCCGTCGTCATAGGCATTGTAGAATCGTTTGTGCCATATGTGCTATGTACAGCTGATGGTTGTTTTTTTTTTATCTAAGAGCATGTCGGCATGTGCTTCTTCTTATTGTCATAGAAAATGAAAAAAAAGCAAAACAACGCCAAAAACAGATAGCGCAACAAAAAGTGTCATCAACTGGAGCAGATTCAATGAAAGACAGAGCGGCTCCAACGAAAAGCACAACAGTTCAGAGGCAAAGTAAAAACAACAACAACAACACAAATGTATGAATCAAATAACTGTTCGTTGTGTGCGTATATGCACAATTGTCCCAATTTCAGTGGAGTTACTTCCACAGCCATGCCATATATAAATGATATGACTGCCATAATCGTTGGCATTTGAAGCTTATCACACTCGGCAGACATAGCACAGTAGTTTGAGAAAGGGACGACGACACGCTTTAGAGCTGTGCGTATGTAATCTATGTATGTATGTATGAATGTTTGCGCGATAGTAGGACCCCATTTACAAAAAAAAAAAATAAAAAAATTTACATATATACAAAATAGCGATACAACAATAATGCTCGCAGCTATTGTTATGTTGCGCATTCATTCGGTCGACAGCATTCCATCAATACTTCAAAAAGTGCTGGCTTATCCGCTGGGAGATGGGCGCAGCAGCAAGAATCCAAAAAAAAAAAAGAAATTTAAAAAAAGAACGAAAAAATAACGAAAAGAAAATATAAAAAAAGATAAACAAAGTTGAAATCGCTTTTGCGCGCAACAACAAAACCTCGTGCCAGAGTCAAATAAATAAGACTCAACTGAACCAAGCTCCATGCGGGTGCAGTCACATACCTACTCATGTAAATGCTAAAAGGGTGAGTCAATTGGGCGCTTATAATACTACCCTAAACCTTCGGAGTCAAATATGTAGGTCCAGTCAATTTGTAGACAAGGACTAGAAGCTTTAGACAGTGGCCGTAGTGAATTCTTATTCAGGAGGGTTTCTTTCAACTTTGTTGTTGCAACGATGATTTGTCCTGCCTGGATGTCACACTTCTCTGTTAAACAAATCCGAGGCAGTACGATAGAACCGGTTGTTGGGGAATTTAGTTTTGCTTCTATTCAGGGTAGGGATGTGGCCTCTGGTCGAAAATATCGAATACCCCACCATCGACTTTTTTCTTTAGAGATAAATCGATTAGTGATAAGTCGATTTTAAATAGAATAATCGACTTTATTTTATATAAGAGATTCCTCGGCGATAAATTCGTAAGTCTATATGATGAATAATTAAATCAAACGAAAATCAATTTCACGAAACTATGTGTTTTCAGTTGCAGTGTGTACATAGTTTCAAGAAATCTTTCATCCTTTGCTACCACCATTTATAGGAATCGGTTTGAGATTTCCAAATCTTTTTATCGATTCAATAAAAATCGATGTTTGCTATTAATAAAATTTATGCATGAAAATCGATAACAAATAATCGATAAAAGTAGAAATCGATTATTTACATATTCAGTAAAAACCGTTATTTTCCATTAATAAAATTTATGCATGAAAATCGATAACAAATAATCGATAAAAGTAGAAATCGATTATTTATTCAGTAAAAACCGTTATTTTCCATTAATAAAATTTATGCATGAAAATCGATAACAAATAATCGATAAAAGTAGACATCGATTATTTATTCAGTAAAAACCGTTGTTTGTCATTAATAAAATTTATGCATGAAAATCGATAACGAATAATCGGCAAAAGTATAAATCGATTCATTATTCAATAAAAATCCTTGTTTGCCAATAGTAAAATCGATAACAAAATAATCGATTTAACTTGAAATCGATTAATTATTCACATCCCTAATGATTACGGCAAAATTTGTGAAGATATCAGTCTCTACTCTGTGCTGGGGCATAAACTTCCTACAAGAAAATCTGATTAATCAATTTTTTTTTACCGAAAAGCGCTATTGCCACACCCTTTATTTACATACATACTACGCACACAGTGTGCCCGAAGTAGTATTCTTGCTATTTTTGCAGTTATTTTGCGATTTGCGATTATCATTACCATTTACGCACACATATCATACGCAAAATGCGCGAAAGCTCATAAATTTCGAACGTTTTGAGGCAAAGAATTGCAAGCATAAACAGTTTTTAGGAACATTTCGAGTTGAAGTGAATGTGTTTGTTGTTGGTATGAATTGGCTGAGTTGCCACTGTTTTGTTTTGTTGCTGACGTTGACGTTGTGTGCCAGATTATCATAATTTTACGCAGCTTTTGTTGTTAGTTACACATGAATGTGTGTATGTATGTTTGTATGTGTGTGTGCTCAGTCACTTTTGCATATTGTTTATGTTTCCTATGCCCTTTAGACATTTTAGCATTGCTATTTTTACGTTAAATTGCTGAGAGCAAAGAATTTGTGTTACAAAGAAAGAAAGAAATAAAAAAAAAATGAAAAATATTAAATAATTTCGGAAATGTTGTACCAAAGCGAGGAAGGCACGCTGAGCTGCGCTAAAATGTGCCCAAAGGCTTACTGACTTACTCTATCTGCTACTCTTCCACTCCGTTCTCCCTCATCTATTCAATCAGCATGTCTGTGTCTAATATTTAGCAACAACATAAATTTTATTTTATTTCAATGCACATTTGTACATATGTTTACTTCTGCATGAATCAGTGGCGGAGCTAGGGTTTTGTGATGAGGGCCTCCAAATTTTTCGAGAAATTTCGAGAAACATCTTTTATCCACGGCTCCTGAAAATATGACCCGAAAACCCCCCGTGGATCTTCCCCTGATTGCAGGGGTTACTTTCAGGCCATTTTGAAACGAAAAAAAATAAGCCAGCTAAAAAAATAATTACTTAGAAACTTTTTTTTTTTCTCGTTAGCATATAGCGACTTACGAATAAAATATCAAAATATTTTTTTTTCCAAATTTGAAATTTGCTTCGTAATAAAATGTGACTTGCAATTTAGCAACCAAAATTGGGAGCATTTTATTGTTGTTTTTCACAAAAAAAAAAAATTTTTAGGCAAGCAAAAAAATTTTTAGCTACTATCCAAATAAAACGGAAAGAATTTTGGTTGATTTTAATTTTTAAAAGCAAATTTTAAAATTTGACAAAAAAATTTAATTTTGTTGTTTTTTTCACAAGTCGCTATCTATGGGCGTTTTTTATTCGTCATTTCGATGTGATACAAATTTTCTTTTGGTTGCCTGAAAAATATTTGATTAAAACGCAACAAAAAAAATAAGTAAGCGAAAAAAGTTATAATCACTTAGAAATCAATTTTTTTTGTTAGCGACTTACGAATAAAATATCAAAATATTTTTTTTTTTTTTTTTGGAATTTTGACATTCGCTTCGCTATGAAATGTGAACTTGCAATTTATAAACAAAAATTGTGAACGCTTTAAATTTGCCTGCTAGCTTATTTTGTTGTTGTTTTTCATAAAAAAAACTGTTTTAGGCAAGCAAAAAATTTGTTAGCTACTATCCAAATAAAACGGAAAGAATTTTGGTTGATTGTAATTTTTAAAAGCAAATTTTAAAATTTGACAAAAAAATTTAATTTAAACAAGTCGCTATCTATTGGCGTTTTTTATTCGTCGTTTCGATGTGATACAAATTTTCTTTTGGTTGCCTAAAAAATATTTGATTAAAACGCAACAAAAAAATAAGCAAGCGAAAAAAGCTATAATCCCTTAGAAATCTATTTTTTTTCGTTAGCGACTTACGTATAAAATATCAAAATATTTTTTTTTTTTCAAAATTTGAAATTCGCTATGAAATGTGAAATTTGAAATTTGCCTGCTAGCTTATTTTGTTGTTGTTTTTCATTAAAAAAAAACTTTTTTAGGCAAGCAAAAAAAATTTTTGCTAGTAGCTCTTGCATTTCATTTTTGACTTTTAAAAGAAAATTTGAAATTTTAACAAAAAAAATTTCATTTCGCTAAAAGGTTGTGAATAAAAATCTTGCTATAAACCCTTTTTTCTGTTATCAAATATTAAAACATGTCAAAATGATTCATACCAAATTTCGTTGAAATAAAAAATTCAAGGGCGCCTTAAAGCTTATCAGTGCAAAATGATTTCAAACGAATTTCCTAAAAATTTTAAAAGGACAACATACCTAAATATGACTCAAGTTTGTTTGATAGTAGAAAAAACAACAACATAAAAATTGATAAAATTTTGCAGCAGACGCCTCCCAGCCTTTAAATTAGTTGGAAGCAAGGTGCAAAAATATAAAACTGCATTAAAAGTTAAGGGGGTGTCATGCTGAACCCATTGATTTCGTGAATGTATGTATGTATATACTTGAGTCGGCCCTTGTTGTCATTGATATGTTGATAAAATGGGCGTATTTTTGCGAGAGTGAATTGTAAACTATTCGTTGCTGAAGCGCTTATCGATTTCATAATTTACTCGTACTCACACAAGTACAACACTCGAGCACCAGTTCAAGTGGTTAAATACCTACTTTTATTTGAAGTACAAACTACATTCTATATATCATTAGAACTAAGTGAGTGAAATAAAGATTTAAACATGAACTTTATCAGACATTGAACAATATTTATCAAAATGTAGTTAGTTATGTAGAACACTCATACAAAATATTGAGGCGTTGACAGCTCAGCTTGTTATGTGAACTTAAGTGAACGAGCCATTGAGTGACGTTTCAAGTGTCGATGACAGCAACTAAAAATATCGAAATATTCATATTACACACTTCGAGTTCATTGTTAATGAAAAATTTTTTTACAAAGATGGTAATTAAGCAATGGCAATAACAACAATTACTATTGTAACAAATATCTATCTACATATATGTATGCACACTTATAAATGCAGCGATATGGATCTGGGTGAGTGTCTATGCGATGAAGTAGTCATTGAGCCAATTGACAAGTTCACAATCAATGATTTATTAAATATATTTAATTTAGCGAATGAACTGGAAATACTTTTTAAAACTCAGGAGGGTTCTAAGTTCCCTTTGCTGACACGAAGGTGCATTCTTTTGTAGAATTTCTGTCGGCGGACCAATCAGTTTTTTATTGATAATCACAGTCCTTTGCCGGATATGCATCCTGCACGCTCCGTAGGATCGATTTCTTTAACCCAGGAACTTGAGCTAATGTGGATTTATGTCTGGTCTTACAACACGCACACCTACCTCGGGCATATTCTAAGCCTCCTCTCTTCACTCTTAATTCGTCTACAACCAACGTTCGCAAAAGTGTCTGCCTCCTGGAAAGACAACTGTGCATTAAGCCGGTGCCTACTTTATAATTAGCAAATATTGGCAAACCATTAAGCAGTCACATAGCACATAATTAGTGAAAAAAGTCAATGAGTCGCCGGATTTTGGTCTGTAGTAAAATTTATTAATGAATTTATGTTGCCAATTATTTACGAACTTGAATTTCAAACACCATTTACCTGAGCGTCATAGCTTCATTAACTTGTCGGTGTCTCAGATTTTTTTTTTTTCATTTTTCTTTTCGGTGTCAGGCATGTGCGAAGCGGAACTAATGCGTGAAATTTGAGGTTTTTGTGTTTGACAGGCTATGTGAATTGTATGATTGTGTGTAGTGGAACCGTAAAAGTAAAGATTTTTCACGGTCATAGGAGCACACATTCATTTAATAAAAGAAAACAGATTTGAGCAAATTAATTTCTTTTTTTTTTTCAAATGCTTTGGAACCTCTTTTCTTGCATTAAATTCGCGGGTGCAACTAACTTTTTAAAGTTATGTTAGTTTTTACGGTTTGGTTCTCACGCATTTCTGCCGTCATCTGCTTTCTTTTACCTTTCAAATTATCCTAAGCGCAACATCTGTTTCCTCTTAAGATTTGGATAAAAACTTGTAGATTCCTATGTACATTTATCTTTGCATGTGGGTATGTCTAACCAAATTCTTTTGTTTTCACCCTCCAATACCCAACAGCTGATGACCCAACAATCTTTCCGTCAGTGTTAAAATCTATAAGGTAGATCATTTTCACATGTTTTATTAAATTAAATTGACCTTCATAATCTATGTATGTATGTGTGCGTGTATCAATGGTGTGAAAATATTCATGTTAATGTTATTTCATCCTAAAAAGGTACAACAGCAATAGGGCAAAGGTGGATAGTGATGAGCATGTGCTGATATCCTACAAAAAAATTTTATGTAGTATGTCCTTTGGAATATTTAAGTACATATTTAAGTGAACATTTAATATATGTACATACGTGATGCCACCACCGTGAATCGCAAAATATTTAAGGAGATGAGGGTATAGTGAAGCCCATCACAATTGCTTGAAAGATTCTTAGATATACTTCAGAAGACGTTCTTATTGTGGGTTATTTTGAACCATACAAAGATACATACATACGTGCGTTCAAGCCATTGAACTCATGATTTAGGATCTTAATTCGATAATCTTGCGATGCTATAGTTCAACTAAATAAGGTAGTTCAATAGTTTAATTTGAAACTCTCTGCTTTATATTAACAAACACACAATTTAAGCACTTACTATTGCATATTAATTACTAATCTTGCGAAATATGATAAATTATAAAATTTTGCAAAATAACCGCTGATTCGATCAGCTGTTTCGTTGAGTTGCCATACGTTTTCAAATAACTTAAAAACATCTTCATCTGGAAAGTTGCCACAGAAAAGTTTAGTTTACTTTACTGGATGCGTTATGCACCCAACTAGTTCAGTTATTAGATTTAGTTCAGCACTGCTTTCAGCAGTAAAGCAAATTAAGAGAAAAAAAAAACAGGCTGAGCATGGAAGTTAATTGACATTGGTTATCGGCTTGTTAACTGAGCACCAATGAATATGTCTGACTTTTTGGAGTGATTTGCAATACCAGTAAAAAAAACTTAGCTCCTGTTAGTTCTCCTTTTCATGTTTGACTCAGAAAAAATGTTGCCAATGCTGGATACAGCCGGATTCAGTTCTCTTTTTAAAGATTACCACTACTTCAAAATTAAATTCGAAAAACTAGTTCTAAAATTTACAAGTAGTAACATGCAAAGAAAAATATTAAACTCTTAGTAATTTTTTATATTCACCTTGTATTTAAAACTCGTTGCTTTGAAGTGCTGGTTCGCTTCCTTTTAACTGACACAAATTTATTGCTAATCACCTTCAGCAAAAATAGCTTTTAATTTTTTTCAATTCACTTTTTTTATATTACTTAATCCGTATTTGTGTTTTCAAGATTTTTCTTTTTCAAATGGTTAGAAAAAAACAACAAGCTTTATTTGTTCTCACTCACTGAAAACTTTCGCACTTGATTAACAAAATTTCTGCGTTAATATGAACTTCAATTAACCATTCTTGTCTAATTTTCATTTCGTATTCTTTTTATTGGGGCATCCTTCGATTTGTAGCTGATAAGAATTCAAACAAGCAATTAATTTATCTAGCGACGACTGATTTTAGCGGCTGGTCGGCAATGCAGTGCAACGTAAATAAAAGTACACGCATAACGCCAACAAAAAAAGGGCCAGGTGCACGCAATGCGACGCTGACAAAAATAAGATAATTAACTATTTTCTGTCGTTTTTGTTTTATTTTTATTTGCACACTTGATACTTTTGATTTCGAATCAATTTATTTGCACTTTTATTGTTTTCTTCTTTTTTTACTTACTTCACTTTTTTGACTTTTTATAATTTTTAGGTTAATGCTGAGTCAAACATAAATTAAAGAACTGCAACGCATAATTAAGTTTAACGAATTGTCTAAGGCGAGACGCACAAAATACACGAACCAAAATGACACTGAAGCAGTCAAACCGGCAGACAGCTGAAAAAGGGAAATAACATGTTTCTCAGCTGGTGTCCAGCGTTTGAGTGATTACAAAAATTGCCGGCAACAACTGTAAATGTGTTGTGACCGGTGGATTGGTGCTGATGATGGCAGCGCGTTGACGATTAGGAAGACAATTTCGTTGACAACGTTATTACACAGCTGCAACACCAATAACTTCCTCGGCTTTGCGACAGGTGACAGCTGTCAATATACAAATGACTTTGCAACACATCACTGAGGATTATGGCTGACACATTTGTTGCTTTGCGACACTAGTTTTTCTTTTAATCTTTTGTATAAATTTTTGCATTGCTTGCAAGTCTAGTTATCAAAACACTTTGTAAATTTAAAGCACACACACAATACACATCGCGTTCAAATTCCAAATAATAAATTTTAAATTAGATACTACATAGTATTACATTTGAGTGATAGAAAAATGTTTAAGAAATTATAAAACCGAGCGACGACAAGCGAAGTTATTTCATACACAACATCCAAACTAAACCAACAGACGGCGAATACTAAACTCGCTTGTGTTGGCCAAATGACTTGCTAGTGTGACTCCAGTCAAACAGCCAAACAAACAACGGTTGAGTGCGTGCAAACCGATGGTGGCTGCTTGCTAGAGAACGTCTTCCGGTTGAGTATTTTAATGTATGGCACGGAATGAAGTGATATTTGGAACGTGCGATAATATTGTGAAGAGCGCAAGATTCCGGTTTACTGGGATATGAAACAGCTGACAGTGCATTTGTGAGAGTTTGTTAGTGTTTGGTGGTGGGTGGTGGTTGGGTTAAACGCTGAGTATTAAACGTATAAGAGTATTGAGTTGTTATGAAAATGTGAGCAAAAGGGGAAAAATAATTGCATTTTATAGCAATCAGCTGTGAGCCGGTAAAATGCGCGGTAAGCATTTGTAAAGTAAACAATTGTTTGTTGTAGAAAAAATCAAATAATATTTATTAATAATAGGTAAAACGAAATTTCAATTTACAGGAATCGTGCGAAATATGCTAGAAGTTGAAGGACCGGTAAGCGAATAAAAAAAAGTACCCACACTTGGCCACCAGAAAAACTATCTAAGTTCGCCAAATTCTAAAAAAAGTGATTTGAAATGACTTCCATACAAATTTGTGATTTGAAGAGCTTAAACTTGATTATAGAAAATGCAGCCATGGTCAAACTAAATTATTTTGCAACAGAAAATTACAAAAAACAAACAACAAGGTAATATTTTAAAATTTTCTACTTTATTCAGCGTTTCTTCACACTAAATTCTAGTCCCCACAAATCTACATTCACAACAACAACAAACAGGCCAAACAATTTGAGGTTCACTAGCCTGCGTCTGAGTTTAAGGACACTTTATATTCGGTTGATTTATGAAAAAGAGTTGTTTATTGCGAATTCGTATTTCAATGCCTTTGTCCGCTCGTTGGCAAACGCATTCAAGCACATGACCAGCTGCAGAATTATGGCCTACACAATGTAATCTCTGTATGCCTGGAATTATACATATATGTATGTATATGGGCCGTTGTGTGTGTGTGGTGTAACAATTTTCATGAGCTTTCAACGCAATCTCTAACAGTCAAATGGATGAATATTGTAGTGCAACAAAAATTTTATGTGGCACAAAGGGTTTTGAACTTCAGTACATTGTTCTACTTCAAATTGCTAATGTTTACAAAAAGCAATGTCGTTTCATTTGGCTAATAACAAACAACTAATTTACAACAACTCATTCATTTACTCATTGCGGCATTTTTCTACATTCATACATTTATATACATATGTATATAACTAGATGCATGCTGGGCATCTTCTTGGCCCAGTTAGTGCAATCGAGTCAAAACAATCATTCTTTGTTTAAAATGATGTAAGGAACATGCCCTGTAGGAAAATCCAACGCAACTGCCATTTTCATAAAAATCGGTTGAGCTCATAATTAAATCCCGGAGAAGTCTAAACAATAAAATTTTTTTTATTTTAATAAACGTAAATACCTAGTTTTAGACAAAAAATTCACAATTTCCTCAAATAAACTTAGACAGATTTCACTATTGATAGCCGTCATCCGGTTGGTTATAGAGCTCCGTATGTAGATCGACATTAAAAGAAAATACATTGTTTAGTAAAAAATATTATGAAATTTGTTTTAATATTTTAAGTTTATACATTTTTTTATTTCTTTTTTTATATTTGCCTTCCTTATTATTATTTTTTTTTATTAATTTTTATTTTCGTAATATTTCTGATTTTTTTTAAATTATTTTTGATTATTTTTAATATTTTTGAAATTTTTTTCTTATTTTCCATTTTTTTGGATTTGTTTTTACTATTTTAAATTTTTGTTTTATTAGTTCGTTATTTCTTTTTATTTACATATATTTTCTGATTTTTTTAAATTGTTTTATTTTTTTGATTTTTTTATTACTATTTTTTTTTATTTTTTTTATGATTTTTATTTTTTTAACAATCATGAAAAGTCATGATTTTATGGCATCAATGCAGTAGTTCTTTTACTAATAATCAACTAGCCGGGTTATCGATTGTTTTCAGGACCCGTAATCAACAGACCTGTTAAATCTGGATTAAAATTAAAAATTAATTATATTAAACTGCTCTGTTAATTTAATTAATTAATTATGATAGTCGAACATTTTTGGAATACTTAATCGATTAGAATTAAATTTTGTGTTCGATTAAAAATTAATTAAGATTTATTTCATTTTCAAAATTAATCCTAGAATTAATCTAATTAATCAAAATTTCAATTTGATTCAAATATTTGATTAATTGCGATTAATTTTAAATACATATTTCAATATTAGTTAAAATTAAATTTTTTTTACAATTTTGGCTTTTTTTTTTTTTATAAATTCATCAAAAAAAAAATTATATTTTCCCAGCAGATCGTAGGAGTCATACACTACACTATGTTTCTAATGAACAAATATAGACATTAACCCATATCGCATTCATTCCATTCTAAGCAAATAATCTCAGTAGCATCAACTTCAATGATCGGCAATAAAAATGTTGCTGCTGTGGCACACTCAAATCAAAAGTCTTGATAATCGAAAAAAGTTTATGCTTTTTCAGAAGGGTAACAATGCAGAAGATAAGCCAAGAAGGCGTAGTTAAAAAACTTGTTAATACCTTCAATGCATAAAAACAGGCGATACACAGATGAAAAATGCTTTGTAGTTCAATAGCTTTGCGAAATGTTGAATATTTGTGTGTGTGGTGAATGTGTAGGTTAGCGCATAGAGATTTGATAGTTGGCGCCACAAAAGTTATCAACTTTTGCTCGAAAAAGATGAAGATGTGTATTGATGTTACTATGTGTATGTGTGTGTGTTTTTTTGTATAAATGTAAAAGTATATTCGCAGTAATGACAAAAAAAATCTGGGTCATGCCAATAACTTTTGAGATACTTCCGGAATTCGCACTGCATACAAAATCGAAATAATGCGATGTTCTGATAAATGTTGCTTTCAATTATTTTTATACCCAGCGTACTAGTACCTACTAGTTATTGTTATATTTTTATCACTAGAATATTGCGCTCTGCAGGAGGTCAATGAGCATTAACGACTATGGCGCCTTACGCATTAAAATATTCACCACACACAGCTGTTATCTGTCAAGCTGTCAGATTTACTCTTGCTCTCTAAGAGCAATGTTCGAGGCAGTTCGTTTCGTTTATTTCATTCGCATTGCTTTCATTTGTAATTCGCAACTAGGTTATGCAATTTTTTAAATATACATTTTATGTTTTCAACCCCAAATGGGGGAATTCACAGTGAAAATGAGGAGGCTATGGTGTTGCCGTACTTATCGTAACATCAGCTGAAATACATAATTGTTACTACTTCATAATCTTATCGTTAAGAAATTCTGGGGTTGAACTCATTAAATTTTATAATTAAAATTATTATTATTGACTAATAGTCGCGAATATTTGCGTGTGAAAATCCCGACAATTCAAATTTTTGAGTTACATCTATTTTCAATAAAACGTACAAAGTATTCATATATCATCATTATAGTCATTTCAATTCCATTAATGCAAATGCAATAGTCAAAATTGTGAAATCATCAAAGCAAAACAAAAAGTTGTTAAATCCGAAAAATCAAAAGCTTCAGCTGTCATTAAATGCAACTAAGTTTAAAATATTCAAACTTACAACATAAATTACATGCCGAGATATGAATGCAAATAAACAACAACATCTAATTCACACATATTGATATGTCTGACGTGCGCTGTGTACGTTTTCTTTTAATTAAGCAATCAGTTTTTCAATCGACAAATCAATAAAGTCCGATTGATAGTTTCAAATAACTAGTAATACATACATACATACAAACATACATACAATTAACATGCAAGCATACATACCCTGCTGCGAAGTCAGTGGCTAATGACACGTGTTTCTGGTTTGGAACTAGATCTAAAGTGGCAAATGAGAACTAGTTCACCAGTAACTAGATGTTGACTAGTTCAAAAGTGGTTTTTGAAAAAAAAAAAAAAGTTAACCATCTCACATTGTCTTCTACGAGAACCATTTATTGTTTAAATCAGAGTTTTTTATTTTTTACGACAGACGCCCGCGGTTGTCCGAGGATTCGCAAGCAAAATTAATTTGTCTTTAAAAAAATATTTAAACAAAGCCTATTTAAAATCATGTGACAAGGTCTAATCCAAGAAATATACATACATTTAATTCTGAAATTGAATTTGAATTTGAATGCGGAAAAATTTAAAGAAATTTTATGAAAATTTTGAATTTTTTTCCCAAAAATTTCTGAATTTTTTGGAGTATGCGCATTCAATTTAATTATAATAAAGTAATTATTTGAAGTTCGTGACACATCGGAAATTTCTGGAAAAAAATTCAAAATTGTTGTAAAATTTCTTTAAATTAATAATAAATTGAAATTGAAATTTCCGAGTGCATTTTCCCTTGATATCGCTGATGCGCCGACATCGGGAGATGGAAATTGTAATATGTGCTGGCACTTCAAAAAAAATAGAGACAACCTTAGATTTTCTCTACAGGGTATGTATGCACGATCCATTGTCTATAAATGCGTGCATGTGATTAATGTTGAAAAGGTGAAAGCGTTGCTTAAATTAAAATTTACCAATAAACCAAATAAAAAAATCACATAAATTAATCAAAACTTGTAAAAGCTTCTGCGTACACGCTAGGGTAGTTGATTCAGCACAGTACGGTAGTTTTGAATATAATAAATAGAAAATAGTTCAAATAAAAAAAAAAATTCATACATTTTTGGAAAAAAAAGTCGAGTGACTAGTGAAAGTTTTTTAGTTAATAATAACATTTAAAAAAAATATATACCCTGATATTTTTTGGTCAGACTACGTGGACTTTTTTGATGTCATTTCGGGATCCACTTGCAGACCATTCCGAATCCGCTATGTTTCCCGATTTTTTTAAAGATCAATTCGGAACTTTTTCGGGGCGATTTCGTGATTTCTTGCGGGATAATCTTGGGTATTTTCGGGACTGTTATCGGGATTGTTATCGGAATGAAATTGGAATATTTTTGATTTTTTTTTACATCATTCAAGGATTGTTTTTGCGAACATTGAAATTTATTTTGTTATTAAATTTTTTTTTAATAATCAATACCATTACCCAATCACGATCAATTGTATAGCGAGTATTCTTTTAAAATAATAAGTTTATATGATTTTTCAAGATTTCGGTACATTGAATAGTTCGAAACCTGTTCTGAGGAAACATTGGAATTAGAGCACCCTAATAAATATACTCTTTTATATAAAATATCGTCAGTCAATAATGTAGTCGGCACCTTTGGGAGGAAGATTGTAAGCTATCGAGACAGCATTTCTCACTGGGCATTCGTATTTATGCATTTATTAAATCAATTTTTATGCGCAAACTGTTTGATTTGAGTAAACCTTGGACTTGATTGCATTTTATTGTAACTGCTGTTGATTAAAGAACAAATACTTCAAGGGCGGATAGATATGTATGTAAGCATAGACAATCAGCACCACAACCGTTAGTGATATGGTCCCGATTTTGAAGTAGGTTTGCAAAAGTAGTTTTCCTAGAGGATTTTTTGGTGCAGTGAAATAACTCCCAAATGAAATAACTCCCAACAAAAAAATGAAATAACTCCCAAATATTTTCCATGCAAGTTGGGACTTATTTCATTATGAAATAGCTCCCAATTCATTGGGACTTATTTCATAATTTTAACTGGGAATTATTTCATAATGAAATAACTCCCAAATGAAATAATCCCCAATAAAATATCTTTGGGAGTTATTTCATAATTTTTGGAAATTGGGAGTTATTTCATTTTTTGGGACTTACTTCATTGCTTGTAATCCAGGCATTGGGAGTTATTTCATTTTTAATGGGAGTCATTTCATTTTTGTTGGGCATATTTTTAGCGAACTAACGTCATTGAAATTAATTCGCATTAAGAAAGCGAACTAAAGTCAGTACATTTTTTTTATATTCCAAATTTTCATTTTTCATTATCACCTTCGACTTATGATCATGAATCTGAGATTGGCTTAGGTCAGATCCCCGATTCGGGGCGTGATCAATGGTATTTATGTGCAGAACTCCTTTCCGCATTGGCGGCCTTCGGCCGCGCTTCAAAAAATAACCCTGGGCTACGCCATTCCAACTCCGGGTGTGTGCCATAGCCGTGGCTACCGCCACGGTGATGTCCTTCCGCGTGCCACTCTTTTCTCACAGGGTAATGTGATTACAACAACCACATGAAAATGACTTTAACTGCAAATATCTCGCAAACTACTAAAAATATTGGTTCAGCGGAGTTATATTCATGCTCCTGGGACCAAAGCGCGTCTCCTGATACATATCTCAACATTTTTGGTTGTGTATTAGCGCTCGGTACCCCACGTAAACGATTACCCACGTTTAGATTTAGAACCTGAAATGAGATTTTTTTCAACCGTTCAAAAGTTATTTGCAGTTAAAGCTCACAATTTTCTGTCATTTTCATGTAGTTGTTGTAATGGCACATTAGGCTGAGCCCAAAAAGTGAAAAAGTGGGAAACGTGGCACGCGGAAAGACATCACCGTGGCGGTAGCCACGGCTATGGCACACACCCGGAGTTGCAATGGCGTAGCCAAGGGTTATTTTTTGAAGCGCGGCCCAAGGCCGCCAATGCGGAAAGGAGTTCTGCACATTAATACCATGGATCACGCCCCGAATTGGGGATCTGACCTAAGTCAAATTTTCGCCTGCGGCACTACTTCGTCGAATCTCAAACCCAAATGCCTCAATGACATTAATTCGCATGTCCAAAGTTGTCCTGTATTTTTCAAATTTCATTGTAACTGATTATATTGTAAAAATATACCATTTCAAATTTTGATTTGGGATTTATTTCATTTTTTTGGGACTTATTTCATTTGGGAGTTATTTCATTTTTTTGGGGACTTGTGGTTTCATTGTGAAATAACTGCCAAATATTGGGAGTTATTTCATTCCCTTCTTTGGGAGTTATTTCATTTATTAAAGTTGGGAATTATTTCATTTTTATTGGGACTTATTTCATTGGGAGTTATTTCATGGGAGTTATTTCATTTGGGAGTTATTTCACTGCACCGGATTTTTTCAGGGAATTAAATTATTGTTTAACGAAAATTGATGGCTTAATCAGTAAGCTCTTCGAGAATGATATCGTGTTGCATTCTATTACTAGTTCCCCCTCAATCTCTTTCATATTCACGCTTCGAAAGCTCTCAGCTATTTGTCTCATACATACCTTACTAAGTTCCGTGCAGTGAACTTAACACTGAAACTCAAACATGTTTAACGCCTAGCAATTTACTACGTCTGCAAATGCGTCATGTCCTTGACCTTACTATGAAATTTAATATTTATTTATTTTCTTGACTGTTCCCTGGAGCGGCAGACAGGCGACGTACAATTTAACCGCTTACCATTTGAAATGCCATGTAGTTTGTTTTGAAAAGCAATTCACAAAGCGACAATAAATGCAAAGTAAGCTGAATTTATTTTTATTTGCTGCTTTTAGTTGTAAATCAGCAAAGCTTTAAAAAGCTATTTTCTTGAAAAGACTGCGTCTAAAGCTGCCTGCGTTTGTGTATAAAATTTGAGGTATGGAGATTTGAATGCTAAAATACGAGTCAAAACAATGCATACTACATACATATGTACATATAGTAGCGAGGGACTGAAGAAAGTTCGGTGCATTTACTAAATTCTAAAAAAAAAGTCGCTTTCTTGCCACAAACTTGATTTTGTTGAAATGAAAATGTGGGGTTATGAATATTTTTCGCGGTTTAAGATTAACTAGTAACAGATTTGTGAATAAATAATCGATTTTTAGTTTTAATATATTATTTTTGCAATTATCGATTTTTTGATCGATTTTTGTAAGGGTAAAAATCGACTTTAAATAAATCTATTATAACAGTTAGATATTTAAAATCGGTTTTAGTTAGAACATCAAAGTTTAAAGGAAAATGTATTTCCTCTAAAAGTTAGGGCTGTGCCTTTATTCGATTAATCGAGTAAGTTGATTAATAAAATTTTCAGTTAATCGATTACTTCATTAATCAAAATTAAAAGTAATCAAAACGAGCGTTACTCGAGTATTTTTAAAAATGGGTAATCAAAACATGATTAATTTACGCATTTTCTTATGTGAAAGTTTACCTTAAAATAGCTAAAAATAAAAAAAATTAAAAACCAAACATGCTTCAAAATATTAAAAAATAAAAAAAATTTAGAAAATTTTGAGGTGTTGTCCGATCGCGTTTGGGCAAAATGTCGAAGATGCAACAAATGGTTGAAGTATCAAGGAACTTCTAAATTTGTGCCGGTTTAATATATGTATGTGTGATCAATCAAAAAACGATTATTCAAAAAGGCGATTAATCAATTAATTTTCGTTTCGATTAACCAAAATCTTGATTAATCGAGTAAACACATTTTTTGATTAGTCAAAAATCATAATTAATCGATTAATTGGGTAATCGAAATTATGATTAATCGCACAGCCCTACTAAAAATCGATTTTTGAAATCAATGATTTTTTGACATTTGCTTGTAAAATCAATTTTTACAAATCATTATTTTCGATTATTTTCTTTAAAAATCGATTTTTGGAAAATCATTTATTTCGATTATTTTCATTAAAACTCGATTTTTGACAGATCACGTGTTTCGATTATTTTCTTTAAAAATCGTTTTTTGACAAATCATTGATTTCGATTATTTTGATTTAAAAATCCATTTTTGCCAAATCATTGATTTCGATTATTTTGATTTAAAAATCGATTTTTGACAAATCATTGATTTCGTTAATTTTTTTAAAAAATCCATTTTTGACAAATCATTGATTTCGATTATTTTGATTTAAAAATCGATTTTTGACAAATCATTGATTTCGATTATTTTGATTTAATAATCGATTTTTGACAAATCATTGATTTCGATTATTTTTATTCAAAAATCTATTTTTGACAAATTATGAATTTCGATTTTCCAAAAATAGCTGTTTTGGCACATTTATAAAAGGTCGGCCCGTCGTGGCCTAGTGACTAAAAATTAATAATTAGGTGGTCCGTATTGACCGCTTAACGAACTTTTATTAGACCCCATATACATAACTCAGTATTTCTTAGCTGCTTATGTTGTTGCTATCGTTGCGCTGCTGCAGCACAAGTTAAGGTAGTTCATTGTGAGTCTGGCTTAAGGCGCAATTTATGCAAATAAGGGGATAGATGCACATAAATACATACATACATACATACTTCAAGTGAAGGAGCGCACATCTGTGTGGGTGTAAAGAAGTGAATTTAGATTTTTATTATTTTTTGTCGAAAAGAGTTACACTCAAGCGGGAGGGTGGTGAGGTCAATATTGAAGTGGTTTAACCATTTCAGCGCAAGACAGTGGCGTGCAACGCCTTCAGCTTCTGCTATTGAACGCAATCAACTTTTTGTGGCTCAGCTGTTGAGTTAGTGCAATGCTCCCGTTGTACGTGCAACAACAACAATTCGCAGCCAAAATAGACAAACAGTCAAACCAACAGCTAAGAGCGATTTGTGGTGGCAAAGATTTGCAGTTTGTTGTTGTTGTTTTGCAAAGTGTTTCTTTTCACATAAGCTGAAAATCGAATGGTACAACAAGTTATGGTGTTGCAAACAAGGAAGGCCAACGTAAACGCAAAAGTAACCGATTTCATTTGTTTTATTTGTTTTTTTTTTTCAAAACGTTATAGAAGTTAACTTCATGCTCTTTGAGGATCATTTTGAGATCATTTCGGGATTATTTTTGTAATATTTTGGGAAATTTTAAGTATTATAAAAACGTCCCGAGACTATCCTGAAATAATCAAACAACACAGCCTAAAAATTTTGTAAATGATTGCGCAAAAAGTCCCGAATTAATCCCAAAAGATATCAAAATGATCACAAAAAAGTCCAGGAAACATCCCGAAAATGGTACCAAAAAATTCAAAAATTCCGAAACCAATACGAAAACTCTCCCGAAAAAGCAAAGAAAATATTCCCGAAAAAGTCCCAAAAAAGTCCTTAACGATACCGAGATGAGAAGTAAAGAAATACTCCTCTAAAAGCTCCTTAGTAGTTCTGAAACGAATCCCAAAATCATCCAGAAAAATCCCGATAATAGACCCGAATACAACCTAAAACAACCAAAAAGTTTTGAAAACAATTCCGAAATGATTTTAAAAAAGTCTCGAATGGTCCTCAAAAATTCAAAAAAGCAATAGCGAAAAATACTTGACGATGGCCCTGGAGATGTGGTCATGGAAACATTTTTGGAAATTTTTCGACCCCAGTATAATTCTGGTACAATTAGCTATTTTCTCAATTCGATACAAAAAAAATTCTACTCTGCTACAACAACAAAGAATGGCGAAAAAAAACTTCAAATTTGACTCTCAATAAAAACTTCGCATTTTTGATAGCCAAACCGAAATGAAACCGTCCAAAAATAATGAAATAACTTTGAAGAACGTTGCCATAAATCGGTGGCAAGCCTTTACTAAAACAACAACAAGCAACAGCTTCAGCGTAATAACAAGTTGCTAGCTGCATTGTTGCACTAGAATTATTCGCATAACAAAATAAACTTTTTCCTTTGAGTAAATTGATTTTGGCTTCGAGTTTGAGTTATTTCTAGTTTACATTATTTTTGTTGTTGTTGTTTTTGTTTTCGTTTATTTATTGTTGCAAAATTCGTGCTTTAAATGCATTCACATAAATTTACTTGGCCAGCAGCACGGTGTCTCGGCTTAACTCAGGGAGGCTCTCCTAGGTATTGCGCTCATATTTTTGGTGGGTTGGTATGGTGCATGTGTGTGCGGGGGTGTATGTGCTGGTGGGTGTAGGTGTGGGTGGTGGTATTTAAGCTATGGCATGCATGAAATTTTGTTAACACGATTATTGCATTAAACGTTGTTGCTGCTGGTGCAACAAATATTTTTGCTTGGATTCGTTAATAAGCATTAAATTGACAACAACAACAACACCAAAGATATCGTACTCATTTGCTACTTGATTGCTTTGTGACAGTTATTCGGCTTAATTGATATGATTGCTAAACAAATGTGTTTTTTTTTTTTACAATTGTCGAATTTGGCTGTTATGCTGGAGCTGAGTAAAAATAATTAATAAATTAGGAGGAGCTACCGTATTGGTCTCTCATATCAAATAAATTGCGTTCAAAAATGTAAAGGGAGGAATTCCTTTTTTAATTCTTTAAAATACAGAAGACGCCAAGAAAAAAAAAATTGCCAAAAATCAGAAAAATATTTCACGAACCTAAGAATAGAACTTTATTATAAAGCATTGAAGATGTCGCATCGACGAAACCGGTTTGCTACAAAACCAAATTGACAAGGGACGAGGGAAATTCGTTCCAATATAAATACTTTACTATACTAAATTTAATGGGCTGCAAAACTTCATACTCCAAAAAATTCTAAAAATTATGCAAAAAAAATTCATAAATTTTCTTCGAACTTTTATCGAATTTTGGGTTGTTTTTTAAAACAAAATTGCATACTTGTAAAAATTCTAAAAATTCTGTGAAAAAAAATTCACAATTTTCATCACATTTTTTTGAATTTTCGCGAAATTTGTGCACATTTTCTTGAACTAGAACTTGATACTACTACTTTGCTAAAATAATTTTTTAACACCAAAAAAAAAAAAAAAAATCTGAAAACATTGAGTTTGGATTAACGGGATTTGAAATAAAAAAAAATAGTTGCGGTCCCTTAAAAAAATTCAAATTTGAAACAAACAATCGCGTGATTTCCTGGGGACCATTTTTTTTAATGAATGTCTAATGTCTTTGTTTCTGAAATTTATATGGCTTTATTACACATTAAATATTTTACGTATGGAAAATAATCCCAATTTGATTAATATGTTCTTATTTATTAATATATTGAGAAATAAGGCCATATGACTTTATTTCCTATGACTTTATTGCACCCCGCTAAATACTACAGCGTGCTAGATATTAAAAAAAAACCCAATTTCCTTTAGTTTTGGGTATTCCTTTACCTAAAAGCTCTGGAAAAATGTTCTCATTAAAATGGAAAAGTGAGTGAGAGTGACTCCAAATTCGCCAAAAATGCAAACCGAAAATTTTCCTGCACCAACCTAATATCCGATCATGTATCAACTACATACTTAAACATTTTCTTATTTTTATGCTTGATTTGTTTGCTGCAAAGCTCTTCAGATTGCTACATTTCCTTCCATTTTGAATGCAGGTCAGTACGCCACGATATGCCCAACGGTGTTGTTGTTTTATGTATGTTCCAACTCTATGGCAAGTGTAAGTAATAATTATGAAAGCAACAAAAAAAAAACAAAAAAAAAAAAACAAAAACAACTGAGTGACTGCTATAAAAACATTCATAAAAAATAAAAAGGCCTCAGCAGATAAGGAATTGCATAAATCGATAATGGAAGCAAAATAAGAAAAAAGAATGTGTGCAAGAGGGTTGTTGTTGTTATTGCTCAATATACACCCTGCAGGGAGTTCATTAATGTGTGACCGTGATTTTTCGTTTAGAACGAGAGTTGAAGTGTCAAATGGGTAGGTCTTCACCAGTTGAAAAGCAGTGATGAGTTTGTCAACAGTGCTCGGATTTCGAATTAAGTAATGGGTTGGCTAAGGCCATGGTGAGAAAGTTTTGGTAGGCTTCGTGCTCTGACAAAAGTCATAGCGTGACATTTCCAGAGAGGATTTATTATTGGTTGCTCCTTTTAGAGGGTTATGTTGAAAGCTATCCCTCAAAAGCATTTCTAGAGAGACAACTAGGTTGGTACTCATAGCTTTACCTATACTTAGCCTAGGCTACGGCCTCCCTGTGTTTTATGAAATTGAATAGCAACAATATTATTAAGATTTTATTATAAAACTTAAACATAAATTGTAGACGTGGTGAAATTCCCATTTAGGGAAACAACAGCTGATCGTTTGACAGATTTACCCAAAGTAATCAAATGATATTCTTCTGACTAAAACTTTCAGTTTCCTACTCCTAAGAGATCACAACTTTTAAGCGTATATAAAATTCTCCAACTATTTAGAGAGGAATTAAGAACCAAAGTCTGTAATTCCATCATTTCGAAACCAAATATTTTCCCTACAGGGTATCGACTACCTTATACTTACATTCTCATTTACATTTCGAAACCAAATATTTTCCCTACAGGGTATCGACTACCTTATACTTACATTCTCATTTAATTTAAATTTATAAAACTTTATTTTTAAGCTAGACGAAATTTACAAATCAATGAACTGCAAAGGCAAAAGATTTGCTTCAGATTTTTGCACTAATAAGCATTTATTGGGCAAGTTATATAATTTTTATTCGCACAAAGTAGCAACAACAAAAACAAATATACACATAGTTATGTGCCTGATATACATTTCAATTGGCATTATATAGCACACAGCCTGTTTTCCGATGAATGAATGACACAACAACCTAGTAGTGGTTTTTAACCAACTAAACGCCCATGGCTTATCCGCTCGGATGCGTGATTTTCCAGCATTTCAAATTTTCTCGAGCTTTAAAAGGTTTTCGCAGACTATTTTTTAATTTTTTTATACCCAGCTGTATATAATATACGAATATTTCAGTATTCAAAATGTACATAGGTTGAAGTAAATGGGTATATTTGTTCTATGTGCATCTGAAAATGTTCAGGACCACCATAGATCTCACCCTCCATCCATCCACTGTTTAGTCCGTTTGTCTATCCCTTACCGTTCTTTTCAACTGCTTCCTCGTCGTAGTTTCAAAACGTAATAACCTACAGGTGGGTATATATCTTCACTCAAAAGTTAATCTCAATACTAGTTTCCTTTTGCAATATTCTCCATCAAAGTTCATATTGATTCGATGAATATATTTTGCACACAAAACGGCTGCAATACAATAAACGTAGAAGGTATCTATGTATATTAGGGTGGCCCGCTTTTTGCAGTTGTTTAAATTTTTTTTCTAATCTAATACTCAAAATCGATAAATCGATAGTCAATGATATTAAATATACATTTTGGTTTGAACGGAGACGGGAAAAACGTAGCGTACAGACCCTGCAGACAATCCCAGTAATTGTTAATTACCTTAAAACTAGTATGAGGAACTAATCAGCCAACTTTTCTTTATAAGCAAATGATATTTTTAACTTTAACATAGACCTTGCTATGAAATTTCAATTAGCAGATGAAGGACAGCAACAGTCTCAAAGTAGTTAGGTAAAAATAACTTAAATACCCCCGGTTATGGTGACATCGGTGGGGTGTGCCCTCGAGTTAGAAAAATTAATAATTCGAGAATTGAGATTTTAAAAAATTGATTTTTGACAAAACCTCGAGTTGGAAAAATTCATTATTCAATTATCGATATTTTTTGATAAATCGATTATCAACCATCACTTTTTTTTGATAAATCGATTTTTGAAGTAACTTCGAGTCGAAAAAATCGATTTTTCAACCATCGATTTTTTTTTTATAAATTGATTTTTGACGAAACCTAGAGTTGGAAAAATTCAATTATCGATTTTTGAAGAAAACACGAGTCGAAAAAATCGATTATTCAATTATAAATTTTTTTTTCTGGTAAATCGATTTTTGAAGAAACCTTGAGTTGGAAAAACTCATTATTCAATTATCGATTTTTTTTGTCAATCAATTTTTGAATAAAACTCGAGTCGAAAAAATCGATTATTCACTTATCAATTTTTCTTTTATAAATCGATTTTTGAAGTAACTTCGAGTCGAAAAAATCGATTTTTCAACTATCGATTTTTTTAAATAGATTATTGAATTAGCATTTTTTTTTAATAAATCGATTTTTGAATAAACCTCGAGTCGGGAAAATCAAATTCTATTATCAATTTTTTTTCGGATAAATCTATTTTTGGAAAAATTCGATCCCGAAAAGTCGATTATTTAATTATGGATTTTTGGAAAATAGCTGATTAATCGATTTGTTTTATAAATCGATTTTTGAAGAAATTAATCTATTTTTATTCATACATCGATTTTTTTTAAGTAAAATACCAATTCAATGTTTTAGTAAAAATAATTTTCATTTTCGGACCAGTTTAAGTTGAGTTAGAAAATTAGTTAGTGTTTGGCGTTTTCTTGTAGGCTGCATGCAAGCATTAAATTTAATGCGTTTATCGTTCGATTGTAGGTTGGTGTGTCGTGTGTAACCACCAAATCATGATTAAATTACAGACCAAACGAATTTTCTGCAAATAAACGAGAAATAAAACTTCCACAAGCCACGTCTATGTAAGAGCTCAACGAAGCTCTGTAGCGCCAGCAAAACAGGCAATCAGCCTGCATACGAGTCACTCAGTCAGTCAGTCAGTCATTCAGCCAATCGATCAAATTTTGCAGAGTAAGTTTTTGTTAAATAAGTTAGCAAATCATTTTGTACCGTTGACATAAAATCACCAAAACCACACAAAAACATATCGATACACTTCCGCCATCGGTGGTTTGGTATAATGTCTGCTTGAGCGTCTGTGCCGTCTGGCTATCGAGCTGTTTGTTAGTGGTTTCTAAGATGTTTGTTGAATTGTGGTGACGGCTATCTTAATCAATTTCAGTCAAGAAATGTTTGTATTTTTCTGTGAGCGAAGGCTTGCCTTTGTTGCAAAATTTGTGATGAAAGGCAAAGAGATGCCAATTTCGAGGAAGAAGGCGAAGAATTGAAAGAAAACTCGTTATTTTGATTGGTAATTAAATTTTACAGAAAAAGAAGTGCAGACAATGAGCTCAAACCCAACTGTCCTTGATTTCCAATGTGAAGCCCAATCTTCCGTCGCATATCCTTATTCTACAACTAAGTCGTATTATTTGAGAAGAGAACTTGATTTTTATAAAATTACTAATAGTTCTTGATAGGATTTTTCAATTTGTTGGAACAATATTCTAATAGTGAAGTAAGGATTTTCATTCACGACGATATCAACCAACCAAAGACTACATCTTCCTTTTAAGGGTCGGACAAAATTATGTATACTATCTCAAAAAATAGCCCTTTCCAAGTTGGTGTAGCTGTCATCAAAAAGAAGTGGTCGTTCTCTTCCCAATCCTCTCTTTCACACCGAATGCTCACCGCATTGCCCAAATGCTCGAACATTCCTGCCTTCTCAAATGGGAAAATAAGATTAAAGCACTCCTCTTTACTGTTATTGAAATCCTTTTTGTCTGCATTATCCTTTAAATTTATATTGATTATTTTACAAATTATTAAAAAGCTGTGTATTACATACTTTGTCTCTTTACCTGACACAATAACATTTTCAATGTCGCCAACTTGGCTGCCCTCATTTCCCAACCGCCGTCTATTTGTCTGAGCGAAAATATGAAATAAAAGTTGTTCGTGTTTTTTTGTGGTTTATGCGTCTTTACTGCAGAATTCGAGAGAAAAATGTGATGAAAATCAGCATTAGACTGGAACAAAAAAATCGCTACTTAAATAATCGACTTTTCGGGCTCGAGGTTTATTCAAAAATCGATTTATCAAAAAATATCGACTCGAGGTTTCTTCAAATCATTGAAGAATAAAAAAAAATTTTTGTAAATCAACATTATACTGTTTTTTTTTTTTTTTTTTTTTTTTTTTGTTTTAAGAGTTATCTAATTTTTCACTCAAAACTGACAATTCATTGAAGTAAAACAATTTTAGCTGTATATAGTAAACTTAAAAAAAGAAATAGCAGAAAGTTGCATCTTGAACTGGATCAAGTAGTTAGAACAGAATATTTTGGATTTTGTTTATTTTAGAATTTTCCAAATTCTGCCCATTTACACAACAAAAAGTTTCCTTTAAAAAAGCAATAATTTCATCGAATTTCGAAACATGAAATCAATTTTTGCTCGAGTTATGACATTAAATGTTTTTTGTTTTAAAAACTGGGCGTGGCTATGCTCATTTCAGAGCCTTTCCTTTTTTTTCATTTTTTCTTATAAAAAATTTTGATGGTAAAAAAAAATAAAACTAAAAAAAAATACTTGAATATAATTCGTCATTTTTTTGCAATTGCGTGTCGAATGGTTCATGATACTTCAATGGTTTTTTGAAAAAGTGGGCGTGGTTACCATTCAATTTTGCGCATTTTCAAAACCGCTTATAGATTATTGCTAAAGCATCTGTAGCTTTTTTTTCACCATTCTGAAATATCAATAACAAAAATAAAACAAAAATTTAACAAAAAAAAGAAATAAAAAAAAAAAAATTCGCTCCAGTCTAATGTACTCACACGCAAACCTAGACTTTAACTAGTGGCACCATAAAGTATAAAACAGTAAACTCAATTGACTACAAACATTTAATCCGACACTCGTAAATTAACTGAGATTTATGAGAAGAAGTAAACTCGAAATAAAAAAAAAGTTTTTTGATAGTTTTTCCAACAAACAACAGAAGTGAAAGTGAATTTGCGGGACTGGCAAGACGACACAGAGTCTCCGGGGCATTGAAGTTGTAGTAATGTGAAAATAAATATTGCTGCGTGCGTATAACATACTCAGCCGTGAGTTCCTAGTATAACTTAGCCAACTTTATGCCACAAAGGTTTGGCAGCGTCTTTAACTTCATTGCTACTTTGGAGATGATTCTTACTTTGCATGCCGACATCCTATTCCTTTTTTGCTCCTGCTAACTACTTTTGTTGCAGCAATTTGTTGCCATTTAATGAATAAGTAAAAGACTCTCTTAGCATCTAAGTTGCTCAGCTGGAACTTCAAAGCAGCGGTGGCGTGACGAGGAACTTTCGCAAACAGTAGCCATCGCTCGGGGTAGCAACCTTTCGGTGTAACAGACAACAGTGGAAGAACAGCAGCAACAACGACTAATACTACGGTTGTGAGAGGCGAGTGAACTTTGAATGCGTTGCTCTTTCTTTGTTTGTTCAAAACAACAACAAAAAGTGAATGGAAGTGCAAATGTGTCTAAGTTCGAGTGGGAACGAACTTTAAGGAATAACCCGGTAGATGCGCCATATATTAGCACAAAGGTAGCTACTTCATGTGAGCAGAATTGGCAATAGGGTTGTTTTACTTTGATCGATTATTTTTTTATTATCGGTATTTTGATCGACTTCTAAAACGTCGAATAAAAGAATTACAGAGATTCGTGAGTAAATAATCGACGTTTACTTGAATCGACTATTTTTTATTATCGATATTTTGATCGACTTTTAATACGTCGATTAAAAGAATTACAATAAATAAATCTCAAAATCATCTTATATACTTATAGTTTAAATGCTTTTCACTTGATAAATATTGAGTCCAGCTACAGATTTAGTGTGCACTGGGCATAAAACCTTTTTTGAATAATAACAAAAGAAGTGTGTGCAGTCTCAGTTGTCTCAAACAAAAATTGCAGCTGACTAGTGCAAACACTTCATACGTCAAAGAATGCGTCTCACACTCAGATTCACGCAGTATCCGTAGCACGTCAATCAATATGATTGAAAATTATTATGCATGAAGAAAATGTGTATGACCAGAGACTGTAAAAGTTATTATCTTTTCGTTATAAGGATTTTTTCCAATTTTCAACTTTTAAGCCGCTTCCAAAAAAAAAAAAAAAAATTAAAAATATTCAAAAATAACTATTCCCATTCCTCATTCCACTTCAGCTCATCACCGCACGTAGTTGGAGCGCTTTTTGTTTGTGATATCACTTTTCAACCACTTTATGCCAATAAAAAACAGCGCCCCTACTGTCAACAATGCCTGTCAGTTGTCCTACCATTTCTCTCTCGCTCTGGGAGCAAACGCCCCCGCACAGAAAGCATTCATAACCTCAACAACCAACAACAACAAAAGCATGAACTTCAGGGAGCCAACGAACAAACAAAAATAAAGCGATGAATGCATCCTTCAATTTTTGCCACTTGCAACTACCATAATGCAGCCATTCCATCCGCACCGCTTGGGAGTTCTCTCCTTCTTTTTGCTATTTTTCGTTAGGCTCTGCTCTCCAGCGGGTCGATTCATGATCTGTGAAAAAGTGAAATGTGATTTTTTTTTTCAGTGAAAAATTTATGAAAAACCTCAGACGCTCCAGGACTTCTGTCAGTGTACCATATTCTGTATGCCTTCATTCAGTCTCAAGCAGTCTACGGGACGTCGTAGAATACGAAGACATCAGTCTCCGGTATCCGCGACGGTTAAAGGCAAGTGAGAGTCTTGAAGGGTCTTCCGTCCTCTGGTGGACAAAGATCAATCTTCACAATATGAAGCTCCTTGCCCAAGACCAAGTCGGTCTAGGGGCTTAGAATATAGCCACAGCAGTTTGTCTTAAGAAATCCATCTCCGAACCCTCGGACCTACATAAATAACAACAACTGAGGCGTAGTGAACACAGTAACCCATTCTTGGACCTGCTCAAACCAACTGTTTTCGTTGGAATAAGTTCGGCACAAACACAAGTCAACCCTTGGCTAGCCAACCCCTAATGCTACTTCTTCTTCTCATCCAGCGTTGTCATCAGTATCTTCTAGCGGACGTCCCAGTAAACTAACATTTTCCATATGGTTGGATCAGTCTGATTTTAGTGCAAGAAGACTCTGCTCACTCGAATAGGGAACCAGATGGTTGGTCTCGTGAGGGAAAGTAAGACATTCCTGGAATACATTCAGGGGATCTCCGCTCTGCCCCTTCTCCGTGGTTGTGGCCCGTTGACCGGTGGGACTAGTCGGATCTAATGGACTATCGAGTAGTGTTCAACTATTTCTTAAGTTACTCGAAAAACCGATCCATAGTTAGTCTTAGCCCGGGGTGAACTCTGTGAATTGAAGCCTTAATAGTAGAAAGCAAGTTGGAATGTCCCTCAGAAATACCAAAATTTTTAAAAATTCAAATCTTCACAGTACCTAAATCGGCCCTCAGCTGTGGCAGCTTCTCGTTTTTCGCATTTAGGTGTGACAGCAAGGCCGCCACCCGCATAGCTGCCGCCCTCGCTCCGTTCGCTGGCTTGCTTGCTGCTTGGCTTGTTGGTTGGCTGTCTGTCACTTAAAAATTTCTCCGTCTGGAAAGTTTTTCATTCTGACAGCTTTCCATACGAAAGGATATGCATATCGGAGTGCAAGACAATGTGAACAAAAGCAACAACAACAACACTTAAAATTTTTTTTATTTTTTTGTATATGAGAAACATGACATTTTTGATAAAACAGTCTGGTGCTCGTGCATGTAAATGCTTTTTAAATGTTTCCTGAGGATGTCCTTGAAATTCCCAAAGTAGAAATGTATGTATGGATGTGTATGTATGTATGTATTTATGTATGATATCAAAATGTTTGTTGCTGTTCGGTAATTGATGAGGAAATCCGGTGGGAATTTTATGTAAATTTAAAATTGCTCGCTTTAATATGCGAACTTCGGTGAGGTTGTAATTGTTTGTTGGATTCGATAGCAGTGGGAAGTTGGGTTTGCAAAACTTTATTGAGTAAATTTCTTTAAGGATGCAACATACAACAACATGACCTTTTTTCTAATTTTAACTTCAACTCTCGAAGTTTCAGAGTAAAGGTGCTTACCTCTCTTGATGAGCGGCTCGGAATAATGGGTATTCTCTGCTTAGAGTATTCATGAGAAAAGTTCTCCGATAGATTTATGTATGTTCCCTCTTCTTCATTTCATTCATCCATGTATGATCTACAACTGCTCCTACATCATTGCAATTGCGCTGAAATCACCCCGCATAAATTATTTTGCACTTAACCCCATAACCTACACAACATTTCCTGATTACAATAAAAAATTAAAAAACTCAGCCTACATCACTCACTTAGAATACAATAAAATTTACAAAACGCATTTAGTTGCTTTTCATAGCATTGGCCTCTTTTCCTAATTTGGTATAGCTGATAAAAAGTTTTACATGCACAGCTAGGCCGTAAAATGAAACAAATAAAAGAACGATTAAGTTCCCTCCCCAAAATTTTTCTGCACTTTCCTCATTAAGCTGACTTACAAATTACTTCAAACTTATTTATTTTTTTTTTTTTGTTCTATGCATGTATGAATGTATGTAAGTATGAGCACATAAGTACAGGGGCGTATTTAACTATGGGCACGCGGCACTATAGAATTTCGGCCGTCAATGGGTAAAATATGAACTCTTTACATTAATAACTAGTAGACGTAGAAGATGTTGTCTTTATAGAAAATTTTCATACCTCCATGGTTGTCATTCTTCTGTCTATTCTTCCACTCCCCACCTTTACCCTTCAATATCTTTATAATCTTTCTGAAACCCTTCTCTAAATATTTATTCTCTTCGAACATCGGTATCTCAATTTATATTCCTTTTTCTTTACCTCTCCACATTCCTCCTAATATCCTTCCTGTACTCTTCTTTTTCTTGTTGAGCCTTTTCCTTTTATTCATATTCCAATTATTTTTCCTATTTCCATTCCGACTTCTTCATATAGAGGACCTGTGTACTTAATATTACATGGCTGATATATACAAATAGTCAGGGAGATATAGAGAAATGATCTTTTTCCTAACCCAACTCAATGAGGCTCCTCTCTTTATACCAAAAAATTCGGTGCAAGAGGGATTTACCGATGTTTAGAGATCACTAAAATGTGTAGAAAGCAACTCCCTGAAATTGATGTTACTCGGCAGAGTCATGAAGAGGTGCGAATAGTAAAATTCCCTTAAAAAAAAATAAAATAAAACGTCCGTGGTGAAGAAAGAAGACATATGGACCGGGAATCATAGTCAAACTAAAATAGAGTTTTATCTACTTAAATATGATTCCAAAATAAATATAATTGAACTTAAAATAAATTTTGTCTTATACGGAGATTTAATTCAAACTGACGAAAACGTAATTTTAACATTTGAAAATCGCGGTGTGTTTCTGTGGTTGTGATTGTGACATTCCATACTCCAAATTTGAGTTTGGCTTTTCTCACTCATTGCCACAGCCATGCTATGGTTTGTGTATAAAATAGCTGACACAGTGTGATCTTGAAATATATAAAAAATTTATTCATGTCATCAATCAATTTTATTATTTTTCATAAGGCGTACCCTGTTACACATCATTTTAGCTAAAACCTTTGTTTAGTATGACTATAATTGACCAACATTTTAATTGTCTTTTTAAGTTGAGTAAAAATTTTAATTAAAACCATCATCTATTTGTCGTTTGTGAGTGGCTCCAGCGCCCACAAATTCAAAAAGCGCCCCTGCATACATATTAAAACGCACACATACTCACATATGTAAATGCTCTTCTATTTTTGTTGCTTTTATTGTCGGTGTACAACACACTACACTTGTCACATAGGGCGCCGCATCATTTTGGTTGAATTCAAATTTGTACTCCTAAATGGGGAGGACCCAAATTAAACACTCAAAAACAGCTCAACATTGCGCCGAAAGTGGAATGTGCCACTTAAAGACATTGAAACATTTTGCAGCATTTTATAAATTTTTTCTGTTTAGCATTTATGCTTCTAAATAACTTTTCATTCCCTTTAGTTAGTTTATTACTTTTTAATTTTCTTTTTGCTTTTCATTTCCTTTTGCTTTTTCATTTCTTTTCGCTTTTTCTTTGTGCTTTTGCGCTTTTCTCTTAAGCTTTTTGTTTTTTTATTTAATGCGCGCGAGCATGCTTAGCTTAATTTGACGCCCTTTAGGGGTCCGCTGAGTTCACTGGTTTGTGTGGGGCCGAGGCATGAGGCATGGCTTGCTTTACTTGAAAATTCAAAATGTTAAACGGCGCGTAATAAGCTGCTGCACACCAGCTGACAATGGTAGCGATTTATGTATTGCGGAAGCTTCTCACTTATGCACTCATGAATAAATTAACACTCGCGGGTAGTGCGACATTTCTTTGCTTAATTTTTTTTTTCTTTCTATCATAAATTCTCATACATTTTTTTTGTCTGTTTGCTCATTTAAATCTTTGTTTTAGTATTTTTCTTTCGCTCTCATTCGAGAGTACAAATTTGGGGAGTGGAATTTGTTTAGTTTTAAAATAGAAATCAGAGTTGTGTGATGATTGATGAAAGCTAGGGTTCCCTCCATAAATTCAGAAACACATTTTTTCAGAAATTTTTTTTCAGAAATCTTTTTTCAGAAAGTGAAATTGAGATCTAAAAATACATACCGGCAAAAAAATGTATTTAGAAATTATAAAAATAAAAAATTTAGGTCACCAATGGTCAAATTTGATTTCAGAGTTAAAAGAAAATTAAGGTCGTCAATAGGTTAACGTATGGCCGCTCATGGCTTATAATTTTAAATGTTTACTAATTAATTGTAGCACAACCTATTCAAACCTAACCAAAAAATCATTCATAATATATGTAGTTATAAAAATAAAAATGTAGATCGAGTGGGTTAATGCATGGCCGTAAATGTGTTTCTGAATTTTTCATTTTGAATTTTTGATTTCTGAAAAAACTTTTCTGAACTTTTCTCTCTGACTTTTGGTTTCTGAAAAATGATATCTGAAAAAATTTTTACGAAAAATTATATATCTGAATTTTTTCTTTCTGAATTTATGGGGGCACCGAAAGCTAGATAGTATTAAGCCGGTCTTTCTCTAATTAAAATCAAGCCAAGAGGACCAGCCCCATCCTCTTTCATTCGATGTGGGAAGTCAAAAGTGATAACTGAAACTATTTCATGAACCTCCAAAAATTAAGTTAAAGCTTCCATTTTCCGGGAAAGCTAGAAAAGACATACTCATCTTCCTTCTACTACTAATTTATTCCACGTCTATCCAAATTTTTATACCCGGATGGTTCCAGCCTTCGATTTGAAAGCAATTTATTTCATCTCAAAGTACTTCAAACAAGACTAATAGTCGTAGCCGAAGCCTAATACAAATTGTTACCTCAAAACGCTTCAACATACTGTCACTTTTGTTATGCTCAGCATTTTGACGTTAAACAATTGTTATACAAGTTTTTGTTGTTGTTTTATTGTTTGTTGCTTCTGTGAGCACACTACCACTTGACGCAACTAAAATAAATAACAAATTGTCAACTTTGACAATTGTACGAGTAGTTATTGTTTATGAATAATTAAATACGTACAAATGCAAATACAAATACAATAACAACAAGTTGACTGTGACGGCGCTGTTGCTGTCAACATTGTCACTTTAAATGATTTCTCAGCTATTTTTAGACAGAACATTAGAGAAGGAACTTGCGTTGCTTTTTAAAAGGCTTTGTTAATTGTTTTCTGTTTTTTTTTTTTTTAGTTGGTGGCACTACCGTCATGGTGCGTTATCGTTGACGTTTGACACTTTTTGCATAAATGTCACAAAATTATCTAAAGCAATGCAGGTACCTGTTCAATGCTGCAAGTATCGGGTACATGTAATCACTGCGGATTCTAGGCGACTGTCAATTTAAAAAAAAAAAAACAGCAATCAATTTTTATACCTTTCATGAACATGAAATGGTATTATTTATAACTTTGGTCCGATGTTTGTAAGTATGAGAAGAAGAAGAGATAGACCCACCATTAAGCATACCGAAATGATCAGGGCGACGAGCTGAGTTGATTTAGCCATGTCCGTCTGTCCGTATGTCCGTCCGTCCGTCTGTCCGTCCGTCCGTCTGTCCGTCCGTCTGTTTGAACGCAAACTAGTCCCTCAGTTTTAGAGATATCTCGATGAAATTTTGCAAGCAGGCGCCATTTTGCATAGGATTAATCATTTGTCGGAACCAGCAAGATCGGACCGATAAAACGCATAGCTCCCATACAATCGATTGTTCCGATAAACGGGTTTTGGCCTATAACTCTTGCAATTAAAAAGCTATTACAGCGAAATTTCGCAGGTTTAGTACATATTATATGCGTAATGTGTGTAGTGAAAATCACCAAGATCGGATCAACATAACATATAGCTCCCATATAATCGATAGTTTCTATAAATGGATTTTGGGCTATAAATGTTGCAAATAGAAAGCTAGAAACGAAAAATTTTGCAGGTTTGGTATTTATTATATATGTGATGTGTGTAGTGAAAATCATACAGATCGGACTTACATAACATATAGCTCCCATATTACCGATTGCTCCGATAAATGTGGTTTGGCTATGTATTTTTAAATTAACAGTTTTGGAGAGTTTGTAAGTAATTGTAAGTAAGGATCGGACACTTAGAAAAGTTGTGCGTATTCATGAAAGGTATAAAGCCTTCGGCACAGCCGAAGACAGCCCTTTCCTTACTTGTTTTTTTTTCAATTATTTACAACATATTTTTCTTCCTTATACATAAGTAAGAACTTTTAATTAATTTATTTTTTTTTTGCTTTCATGGGAGTGTAGCGGAATTGAATGCAATTTTTTGTTTGTTGTTGTTGTGTCTGGTTGGGCTTGGTCCGAAATGTAAATTATTAAATGCACTGCGTAAATAATAGACGCTTATGCTTATGCGCTATGTGCTATGCCATTTAAGTTTTTATTAACTTTACACTCTACCATATTTAGCCATTGAATACAGTTAGTAGCCATACAAAAACAAAAAAAAAGAAAACGTTTAACGCTTTGATACTAAAATTAATTCACATTTTATGCACTTAGCATAATGAAGTGATTTACAATTTTTTTTTTGTTTCTTAGCTTTTTTTAAAATATTTGTTTCTTTGTGCATTTTATTGAATTTAATTTGGTGGGCTTGGTGTTGCAGCTACTTAAGTTGCTTGAGTAGCTGATTGAGGTGAACACTTAGCTTTTGAGTTTGGGGGGCCCATGAAATCACATGCATGCATTTTTAATCAAGTGACTGCTTATGCAGGTATGCAATTATGAATGATGCCGATTTTCATAAGTTGAGACAAAAAAAGTGTATCGCATGATATCACCACATCACGTGATCATAGTCGTAATTTTCTTAGGCTTAAAATATTAAAAAAAAATGACATCCAAATTCAGAAAAAATTTATCGTATGATATCACCACATCACGTGATCATAGTCATATCATATTGATATTACATATATTGAAGAAATATTAGATTTCCTCAGCTAAAAAAAAATTATATCCATATTCAGAAAAAATTTATCGCATGATATCACCTCATCACGTGATCATAATATATTGCCACATCATCCGCCATATAATATCGATAACTTAAAAAAAGGATATACCCAAATTCAAAAAACTGTATCGCATGATATCACCACATCACGTGATCATAATATATCGTCTTATCATATCGATATCATATTGAAGAAATTTTCAAAAAATTACATTTAAAAACTGTTTACATTTAAAAAAAAATTATTTGCAAAATTCAGAAAAAATATATCGCCACATCATGTGATCATAGTCACATAGTCACATCATGTCGCCATATCATACTGATATCATATTGGAGAAATTTTAGATTTTCTTGAGCTTAAAAAATAAAGAAACATGAATATCCAAATTCAAAAAAATGTGTAGCATGATATCACCACATCACGTGATCATAATATATCGCCTCATCATATCAATATATTTTCTAGAAATGTTCAGAAAATTACAACGGCTTCAAATATGTTATCACCTCAAAAATTGTATCGTCACATCACGTATTTTAACAAAACATTAAATTAATTGATTAACTTCAAGTACGTTTGGTATGTATGGCGGCTTGGGTGCTTGACATTTTTTCAAGCTTAGAAAATTAAAAAAAAAAGTTAATTTGCAAATTCAGAAAAAATGTATCGCATGATATCACCAAATCACACACATAGTCACATCATGTCGCCATGTCATATTGATATATTTTGTAGAAATTTTCAATAGAATCAAGACTAAAAAGTATAAACAAATAATATATTCCCCTTTTCTCGGAAAAATCGCTTTGATGTCTTTGACTAATTTCCAAATCCCATTTCCGTCCACTCCATTTTTGTTTTACATAATAGTTTCATCTTTCTAATTTTTTTTTCTCTAAATCTTATTAAATCACATTACCAAGTGAAAGGCATCATTCAATTATTTTCATCTGCTGGACTTTGAAGCGATAAGTACGTAACTATTTTAATTGCATTGCTGAATTGATTGTTAACAACTCGATGTCTGGGGATACACCGCTACTGAGGAGCTCCATACACAACAGACTGCAAACTTGCACAAACTCACTAAAAAAATATTACATTGATGTTATGTTATGCTATGTAATGTTATGTCGAAGTTTGCCGGCCTGTCTCTCGAGTCGATTAGCTGCATTTTATTTGAGTTTACATGGCTGTGCGTTTTTGTTTGGTGCATGAGCGTATGAGTGGGCATCGTACGTCCAACACTTGACACATTGAAATGCAGTAAATCCAGTTCGATATGTCCAAATCCGTAAGCACTTCAAAGGTGATGTCTAGCGGCGACAGTGACTGTGGTGATGCTTGGGTCTGCAACACATTACGAGGGCACACATAAGTTAGTGGTGCATGGTGGTGGCGTTGTAGGGGTTAAGAAGTACGACAGCAATCACAGCGCCTAATCGCAAAATATGTCGCGCGCTCGCGCTCACTCAACCAGCTCGGGTAAATGGAGCAAAGCCAAGGCGTAAGTGTGTGACTTAAGCAGTGAAGATAGTGAAGAAATTGTGAGTCTATGCGGTCAAATTAAAAAAAAAAAACAAAAAAAAAAAAATGGATGAAAAAATGAGTTCGAACTCTATGCAAGGAAGCGAGCTTGTTTCCAAACAAACAATATTGAGTGCCAAGTGATATAGTGAACTAAGTGGACCTATGACAACATAGTTGACAGGCGTACATATATGTATGTACTTAAGAGGTGTGTATGAAAAATACGGTAATTGAACTTCCCTACGGTATCTATTGTTGACTTCTTCAGGACCTTCTAAACGAATTAAGGTAGCAGAGTGTAAAACGCTCTTAAATTATTTAGAGAGAAATTCCTACTTCAAACCTCTGCCAAGCCACTCTGGTACGTAAACCCGACCCTTGTGGACTGATTAAATCAATGAACTTTCTATAGCTCAGCTGAGGAGACTGAAAAAAATTTAAATAAATTTAAAAAAATTCCGACTGTTATTTTATTTACAAGTTGCTAAGTGCTTACGAATAAAAAATGTTATTCATGCTTAAACTGGTAAAATGAAATAAGTCCATATAGAAAAAAGTAAATAAAGAATACTCTTGGGCATTTTATGCTGAATCCAAATGCGTCATCAGCATTTAACACGGCCTCGGCCTTAACCTACAAAAACTAAATAGTAATTTATTTTGTTTTTTTTTTTAGGTTATGGTCGAAACAAATTTTTTTTTTGACCACGTTTAATGTTTATATTTGCCTTCAATTGGTTTAATAAAGATAAACTCAGAAATATCTGCTTGGACAAAGGAGCTGACTCCCGTTATTTATGCAGGCCCGTTAAATTTGATAAGTAATTATTATATTTTTATTGTTTTCAAGAAAAAGTAATTATAAATTGATTAAAATTAAAAAAACATCCAAAAAAAACCTTCTTGTTACTTTTTTTTAGTTTTAATTAATTTTTGAGGTTATGCACGAATCAAACTTTTTTAGCCCCATTTAATAATTCCCTTCAATTGGTTTAACAGAGATAAATTCAGAAATATCTGGTTCGATAAGTGAGACACCTTCCGGGATTCATGAAAGCCCGTTAAATTTGATAAGTGATAAGTAATTATAATATTTTGATTGTTTTCAAGATTAATTACGATTAAAAAAAATCAAAAAAAAAAACTTTTTATTACTAACTTCTTAGTTTCAATAAACGTGAAAAATCCTGATTTGTTTTGATTATTTTTTAAGTAATTGGAAAATAATCATAATAAACTTAAAGTAATGGTAATTAATCATTAAATGGATTTTCAGAAAAATATTCAATAAACCGATAATGATTATTTAACAGGCCTGTTCTCCATCCAGATTTATGGTTTGTTACACTCAAGTGCTCTAAAACCTAACCTCATTCAAGCACCAGATTTGTGGCCCAGTGTCAGCTTTTCGTCCGATATGAGTCCATATTTTTATGAGGACACTACTCCCCACCGCATTTACACTTCACACCACGTACATACGAGTATATTGCATAAGATTGTGTGCATTCGTTGTTTTGAATTTGAAATGTAATGCCTGGCAGGGATTACGACGATTGCGTCTGGCGCTGACACATTTAGTGCTTTTCGGACATGTACAATGCACGCGGACAAATGTTGACAGCACGCAGCGACGCTGAACGACTGCAAGAAATGTGTCCACACATGCGGCCACTTCAACTTGGCTCTCGCCATCACCTATGACATGGCGCGCGTCATCCTTGTGCCGCCAACGCCACCACAATCGCTCGTTAATGGCGGCAATAAAATTTGCTTTAATTGCATTTCAACGTTTTTTCGTGCGCAAGTAAATTTGATTTTGAATTAGTCCTTAAGCTGCATTACAACTACTCTTCTCTTCTTCTTCTTTTGTTTTAATGTTTTTCTCTTTATTTCTTTTGTTAATTGTTACGCATGTCAGCGTAGCGCGCTTCTTCTTCTTGCATGCAACATATTTACAACATTTAAATGCATTTGACCTAGCATCTGCTGAAAGGCCAATGCAGTGTGTAGTAAGAAGAAGAAGAAGCAGCAAATAAAACTTTACGCTCATTTACCATGTAATCGATACTTGCCGTTTCGTGTTGCTTCTGCTTTGGCTCCTGCCTTTAAGCCATGGCTACTGCAGCTGAGCTCCGTGCTTTTTGCGATTTGCGCATGAGCAACTGCAGCGCGTCAGACATCGTTGTTGTTGTTGTTGGTTGTTTGTTGACTGAGTGCTTGAGATGTGCGGTAAATGCTGCGTGCCAAGAGCCGAGAATGGTAGCGGAACCCCGCAGCTAAGCTGTTGCATAGCCAAAACATATGGTAGGCGAGCAAAATGCACAACATGGCAGAAGCTTTCATAAGACTTGTTAGGGTGGGTCGTTTTGAAAAAAAAAAAATTCTTTTGTTAAATAAAAAAGTAAGAATGTCTTAGTTTGGCTAAAACTAAAGCACACGCAGCTGGATAAAAGTGGGCAATCAGTTAATTGTTGTGGAATTATGACCTACACAGATTGTAAACTTATTCTACTATCATAAGGGCGGAACCATGCCCGTTTTCTCTTAAAATGGGCACAATATATCAAAAGAGTTTGCATGTTCTGCCTTTCGATCTATCCTTCTAATAGACTTTTATGAAAAAATGGGCGTGGTCGGCATTTATTTTGACGTCATTAAAAGTCGAATTTAAAAAGTTCTTGTGGGAGGTGCCACGCCCATTATACAAGAAATTTCAAAAATCTGTGATAGGATGAAGAGGTCAACAGCTACTACAAAATCTTCCAGGTTTCAAAGGCGAAAACCCTTCAAGATCGAGAGATAGCACTCAATTTAGGAGCTTGTAGCTTCCATTATCGAACAAGGATCCATTAGGACACAATTCTGTTGGATCTCTTGCCTTATGCTATGGTGTTCTGTTCGTTTCCTTGGTGGGTTTGTGTTGATCTACTGGTGATCGGGCGTCCGTTTTAAAATTTTGGTTTCAGGGTGTCCGAATTCGAAATGTGGAACATGATGGCGGTCAGAACCGATAACTCGACTGAGAAATTCGCACGATTTTTTTTTAATGTTACCAGACGGGATGTACTAGGCTGAGATCGAGTTCAATATTATGAGGAGCTCGTTCCATTCTCGTCCGAAAAAGGGAGTCAGAAGGGCAGGGAAGAAGCTCTCGGCCCAGTCAGCTTTGCGTAAGAAGTCAAGTCCTCACGACTGCGCGTCATCGCTGGGTTAAGGTGGTTCGAGGAAGATGATCAAGGTCCATTGCGTCTCCTTTGGAAAAAAGTATGGTCTATTATGTGGCTTCAGGGATTGTGAAAAGGGGCACCCTAATACTTACACCACGCTTTCTTTGCCACCACTTTAGTTCCTCACGCTTACTTGGGTATTGTGGAAATGCGTAAGTTGTTGCTAACAAAGCGCAATACAAAAGTTGGGAAAGCCACATAAATTGGTAATACGAGTCGTTTGCCATCAAATCACGCTCCACTACGCCGAGCTAGAAATTTTTGCTTTAAAGGCAATGTTTCGCAATGTGAATGAGCGCTTGGTGGCATGCAACGTGATGATTAACAATAACAAAACAAAAAAAAAAAAAAACGAAAAAAAAATGCAAGAACAACAATGTTTTATTGTCTTCCCAGCTGAGTGAGTGATGAGTCTTCAAGTTTACCGCATACGCGCAGCAAACAGAACAGAACGATGACAAGCTCTACATTTGGGAGCACCAAGCAGCAGGCAAAAACTCCACCAACAACAACAACAACAGCAACAGCAGCAGCAATTAGTTGCTGCTATCTCGCATGTTTTGCTGCACTTTAATGGCAGTTCCAACTAATGAAAACTTTAAGCTAAATACAGCTCAAGCAGCTTCCAATGCAAAGAACCCATTTGTGTGGCATGACGACCAAGCGACAGTTTGTTAGCTTTCACCGGTTCTAAGCAGCCTGATGTTAGCAGGAAGAATACACAAATGGGGGAAATAAGAAATAATTGTTGCTGTAAAGAGTAATCTGATATATTAAACTACTCATAGGCATTTGTATGTCTTTACGGCGAGCTGAGGTTTTAATAGCTTTCTAATTATTATACGACTTAAAACGTCATTAAAGTGCATGACCATTCATGTTCAAGTCGTCTACGACTGCACTTCCATTAGCTCTAAGCACGCACTGTAGATTGCATTATAAACGAGATAAAGTGCGTAAGAAATATACTTCCTAGAAAGGTTAAATAATAATTATTAATCTTAATCATTGATAATCAAAATAAATTTTTTGTTATTTTTGTAATAATTGATTAATTATGATAATCGAATATTTTTAGAATATTTAATATTAGGATTAAATTTTGTATTTGATTAATGAGGATTTATTTCATTTACAAATTTAATTCTGGATTAATCAAATTAATAAAAATTTCAATTTGATTCAAATTTTTTATTAATTGCGATTAACGAGGATTAATAACAGTTTGAGTCCAGCCAATGCCGTTTATGACACTTATTCAAGGTCATATGATATATGGAATCAGGCTCATATCGGACGACCATCGCAAGAAGGAAAATACCCTCATTTCGGACTCATACACGAGCTCATAAAGAGTATAAACGCTCCCATTTAGGACTCATTTCTGACTAATGTATGACTCCTATGGTTTGATGGGAATATATACTATTGGATGAATCTGTAAAAAAAACACAATATTGATTTTTCCTTTGTAATTTTTCTCCAATTATCAATTTTTCCCAAAAAACTGACAATTAAATTCATAACGAATTATTGTTTATTTGGTCTCGAGCTTGCAAAAACTTACAAATATGTAAAATTTTTTAATTTAAGTTAATAATCAAATATTTAAAATTTGTTATTAATCCTCGTTAATCGCTATTAATCAAAAATTTTAATCAAATTGAAATTTCGATTAATTTGATTAATCCTAGGATTAAATTTGAAAATGAAATAAATCTTGATTAATTCTGATTAATCGAAAAAAAAAATTTATCCGAATCGATTAATTATTCTAAAAATATTCGATTATCATAATTAATCAATTAAGTTAATGGAACAGTTTAATATATTTTAAAAGATTGTACCCAGTGCGGCTTAATTTTTCCCTCGAAGTATCGTGTGCCTATCTTGGCTGTCATGAGTTCGTTACAGAAGTTATGTTATAGTTTATCACAGTCGGCGATCTGCTTCCTCTTGAGAACCTCGATTTGTTGCGAAAGCGTTGAGGAGCTCCTTCACGTAGCTAAGATCTGAGACATGCTCACTGTTTTGGCCTTACAACAACAACAACAGAATGGTTGACGAATATTCAAAAATGTATTTCCCCAAACTATATTTTCATTAATTTTCAGTAAAAAATGTGCAGACAAATTCTTTTAACAACAAAAAATTCCAGTAATGTTATTTCCTTTGCTATAATTGAATTAGTTTTAGTATCCTTAAATGCCAAATATTCAGGACATTATACCCCATTCGATTGATGCCACAAACAAACAAAGTCAACGAATTCTTTCATACACATACACATACACACAAACTCTACTAAATCGTAGCAACATCAGATGCCATACAGCCGCCAGACAAGCAATGAACTAAAAGGACACAGACATCCAGACATAATTGTGCCACGCAAACAGCATCAATTTCGCAAGGACAACAACCTAACCAACTAAGTAAGGAAGATACAACAAACACACGCATAAGGACAGGGAAATTAAATACATTGACAACATATTTACATACAACTTAGCGGAGTAATGCAACATTTTCAATATTTGATTATTGGGTACGCTATGGGAGACAGAAAAAATACCGAAGCATGAGATCCTTTGAAATGGCAAGTAAATATCTTTAAGAACAACAAAGCAACTGCGACACAAAATCCTCCTTTAAAAGCAACCAACTCACTCCAAATAATATAAAGTCAGCTTCGTTTACTGATGATTAAATGCAAAAGGGTGGCGAACATAGAAACAGATATGTTAAAATTGATACTTAAGGAGTCTTTAGCTTGCATTTATAATGGCGTAGTTTGAAAATCACTGGAATGAGTTGAGCTTTTTATGCGTCAAATTCAAAATGAAACTTCAACAGCGACGTCTCAATTTAATGAGGTTCATATTATTGGAGATTATACTTGAGTAGACTTGAAGTAAGAAATATAAAAAAGCTTCGATTTTCAATAGCAGAAATAACGGCACATATGTATGATGTTTGAATATGCTAGCGGGGTGATTACGAGCAATGAAATCTATATTACAATGAACAGTAAATCGAGGACTTAAATAATAGATATTGAGTTTGGAGTAGTTCTTTTTTTTATTTTTAAGCGTCCCGGGGACGATCAAATCCCAGCAAACCATATGAGCTCAGAATGAGCGCATAAAGCACTCTTTCCTCTGAGCGCTCACACTCATAATGAGCTCATAAAACAATCATAAACAGTCATAAAACGCTCATATTTGAGTGTCATTTTCTATGAAACTGGTCACTCATAAAAGAGCTCTCAGTTTCATGCATAAAGCAGTCTTTTATGAATGAATTTCTGCACGCATTTAGAGCTCTAAAACCAGTGCATAAAAGAGTCTTTTTTGATCTTTTTTCCACGCATTAAGAGCTCTAAAACCAGTGCATAAAAGAGTCTTTTTTGACCTTTTTTCCACGCAGTAAGAGCTCTAAAACCAGTGCAAAAAATAGTAATTTTTGATGTTAAATATTTCTATGTATGGACCAAAAATAAAAGAAATAAAAAATTAAAAATAGTTCAAAATATAAAGTATTATTTTATTCATTGACAATAAATATTAGTACTAAAAAAATAAAATTAAAGAAAAACACGTCTTCACCTTTTCAAAATTACAAGCAAACTAACTTATTTTTCTTTATTTTGCATTTCACATGTTTATATATACTGTTACCGAAAACGCTCATATTTATGGGCATGTGCAAAAAAAACTCATAAAACGCTCATATTTTTGCGCACGTGCAGAAAAGGCTCATAAAACGCTCATATTTTTGCGCACGTGCAGAAAAGACTCATAAAACGCTCATATTTATGCGCACGTGCAGAAAACACTCATAAAAACGCTCATATTAGAGCTGAGAACTAAGAGCGCTCCGAAGCTGGTTTGCTGGGATTGTTTGGCAGAACTGTTTATGTGTATGCGTGTCGTGTGCTTGTCGCTTGCCCGCACACGTTCAAACAGAAACCGTCAAACGCCATTTGCGTTGAGAGTTCGTAGTGATCGGACGTAAATATGTCTTCATCGGATGACGATTTTTTTTACTTGCAACTGCAGCTTTATTAAAAAAGAAGAAAAAGAAGGGTAAAAAAAAATATGGATGAACAATATTCTTCCAGCTTTACTTTCCATAAAGTTGGTAAGCATTGATAAACTTCAATAAATTTTAATATACATTCTTTTTCGTCCGCGCAAGTGTTCATTTTGAATATCAACTCAAAACTAACACACTACAGTTTGTCAAACAAACGCGGCACGCTCAACAAAACGAGCGTCAACGCAGAAAAATCAAAAATTTTAGATTTTCATCAAACAGAGCCGACAACAAGTACGTGTGACACGAGGACCGTCTTCGGCATCACGAACACAAAAATTCTGCCAAACAATTTGATCGTCCCCGGGACGCTTTATAGAAGATGCAGAATCAACTGAGAAGCTTTTCTACAGCGAAAAATACAAAAAGATGCAAGATGTTTAAAAAATGTGTTTTCTTCTAGTCGCAGTTTGTAGGCACATCTCATACAATTTTCATTAACTTAATGGATTGCAAAAATATAAAAAATAGGGCGAACTTCATTGTTAATCCTGAAAGGCCTCATTTGGAATGTACATAAATATCTACTCACTCATTATCCAATCATTGCAAGGAAGTTGCGCCATTTTTTAAATTGAAAAGGCAAGCATTTCTTTTTTAATTTTATAACTCAGCTTCAAGTGAGACAGTTAACTAATACTAATAAGTCTTAACAATAAACTACACTCAACTCACTCTAAGTTTGTAACACTCCATATGTATAGGTGATGTGATATGATGTGATATGAATATCATATGATCAATCATGTCACTAGAATCAAAGCCGCCACCTTCCTCCTTGCTATATTGCCGCTTTCGATTGTGCTTGGCGCTTACTCATTCACATAACATGAGCTAACAAGCGGAGCTTTAATTGTTATATAACGTCATGCCAACTTGTATCACATGCTTATTATGAGTTATGGTGTATTATCGTGTGATATAAAATGAGTGGAATGTGTACAGCATATGATATGTATGTTTGTTAAAATAAAATGTGTAGCTATGTTTTTATCTGAAACAATGTCTTGTTGAGGGTTTCGTTACATCAAACAAAATGTCAGAGGTTGTGGGTGGCATTCTATTGTCAGTTCCATATCATGTGACCAATAACTGATGTAGCGATGTAATAATAAAAATTTGGCATGATATCACTTCGAGGGGATTAAGATTGAGTTTATATTTCTATTTGTGGTCGAATGCTGATTTTCAAAAAATATAAAAAAAAATAAAAAATTAAAAAAAAAAATTGTTTGCTAACATATTGTGATCATAGGTGATGTGATATGTCGATGATGTGACGTCACGAGCCTATATAATGTTGCATTAATTTGATATCAACGGTTGATTATCGGAAAATAGAACGTTACTGAAACAAATATTGAGCAAAGAACGTTCTTCCATTCGATAGAAGGATTAATTTTTGTTGGGGGAGACGTTACATTATTCTTCCAAAAAGTTAAAGAAATTTCCACTCACAATTAGAAAAAAAGTTTTAAAAACTTTTACAGAATAGAAATTAAAAAAAAAATTTTTTCGATAGTATTTTCCAAACTTAAATTACTATTTATTGGGGCTGTGCCTTTATTCGATTAATCAAGTAAGTTGATTAATCAAATTTTCAGTTAATCGATTACTTGATTAATCAAAATTAAGAGTAATCAAAACGAGCGTTACTCGAGTACATTCAAAAATGGTTAATCAACAACTGATTAATTTACTCATTTTCTTATGCGAAAGTTTGCCTTGAAATATGTATCTGGAAATAAAAAAAATTACAAACCAAACAAGCTTCAAAATATTAAAAAATAAAAAAATTATAGAAAACTTTGAGATGTTGTCCGATCGCGAATGGGGAAAATCAATGGGCAAAATGTCGAAGATGCAACAAATGGTTGAAATATTAAGGAACTTCTAAATTTGTGCCGTTTTAATACATGATTAATCATTTTATTCAAAAAACGATTAATGAAAATGGCGATTAATTAATTTATTTTATTTTTGATTAATCATAATCTTTATTAATCGAGTAAACACCCTTTTTAATTAATCAAAAATCATTATTAATCGATTAATTGAGTAACCGAAATTATGAATAATCAAAATTTTGATTAATCAATTAATCGCACAGCCCTGCTATTAATAATATTTTTAACCACTAACAACTCCTTTTTTTATTTTTTGGTGTTTAGCCTTAAACGTCAGCACATATTTATTATTTACATGAAAACATATGTAACTTCTCTGCGGACTGCTTACTTGCTTGATAGCCAATTTTGAGGGCTTGTGAATGAGGTTGACGAACGGCAGTTCTGCGGCCAGCTCGCATGCCCAATGGGCCAAAGCAACGCTATTTGTGGTTGTTGTTGTTAGTCAAACGCATTGACATATTCGAGTCAGAGTTTAATTTATATTCGTATGCTTTTACATTTATTTATTATATTTTTAAAACACGTACATATTAGTAGGGATGTTAATCCCAAATAAGTGCCCAAAATATTGGGATATTTTGCTGATAATCCAGTGATTTTCGGGATTGGAAATATTTATATTACTGAAACTAAGTATGTGGAATGTTTTTATGGGTTAAAGCTCTTTTTGGAAAGCTTTTCCTTTTTTTATTTATTCTATTATCGATTGCTTAAATTCAAATTCAGCAGCTTCTGTAATAGAATCTTACTTTAGCAAAATAAATTTGCAAAAATTCAAAACATAAGAAAGAACTTTCATATCAAATCCTATTACGTCATATATATTGATTGTAAATCCAGATCCTAAAAATCCCGCTATTATTAAACTCCAAAAATTGTCATTCCTATTAAGTAGATTTGTTTAAAAACAATTTTGTTGTTGTTGCACATTTTGCTGACATTGATATTTTTTTGTTTGTGCGTGCTTTCAACCTTGTTTCTCTTTGCCACTGCTTTTATTTAATTGGCCTTAATGCATTTCTTTGTACGTACTTGCTGACCAATTTCATAACACATTGAATGAAATATTGAAAACATGTTGCTGCAACATTTTGCTACCCAGCAAAAAATTGTGTGAGTAATCGTAAGTAGTTTAGTTTGCAGTTAGGATGTTCGTAGAGGTGAATTTAAGTTTTTGTAGCACACTTATGGGAGTCAAAATTAAAAAAAAAGAACTTAAGAATAATGCCTCGAAGCGAGCTGGCTTACTCTTCGTATACTTGGCAACAAAATGATCAGGTATCGCCTTCCGAACTTCCAGAGTTCGCTCCCACAACTCATTCCTTCCTTTTGGTGGGTTTGGATATTGAGAAAGTTACGCCTCGACATTGCTCCACAAATTTTCTATTTAATTCGTGTCTGGCAACGGATGGAGTAATTTTAAAACCGATAATTTTTGGTGCTTCAGCTTATCCTGCATAATTCGATCCATGTACTTTGGACCATTGTCTTCTTGAAAAATATTTGTTTGGCAGCAAGACCTATTTCGTTAATGACTTAGGGCTAATTTTCTTTTAAAATATCGGGGTACTGTTCCTTGCACATAATACCATCGATACGCACCGAAGGACCTGCCAAATTTTTTGTTATACAGCTCCAACCATTGTAGAGCCGCCGCCCGGACTTTCTTCACACAGACATTAGAAAAATGGCCAGACAAACAGATTTATGAACGTAAATTAGGGCGGCACACTTGTGACAAAGCACGGGCAAGCAAAGCTAGTGCCTCTACCAACAAATCAGCAACGTTTTGCATCTCTGTGCAAGTCATTGCATTTTCCTATTTTTTCGCATTTTACATTTCAATTTTGTTTTTGTTTTATTTTGAGGTGTGAAAATGTTGAAGTACAAAAGCAAGCGCCACAAGAAGCCAACGCCGCTGGAACGACTAACCAGCAGTCGTTCGCCACACAGAACGGATGGCTGACAATGGTAAGAGGGGGGTTGCGGTCAGCAGCGGCAATGAGACCGCAACTTTTGACGGTCCATCCGTTTTGTGGTTGCTAACAATTTTTGTTGGTGTTGTTGGTGATTGTATGGTTGTTTTGTTTTCCCAGACATTTTCCCATCTATGTATATGGAAGTAAATTAACAAATTTACCGCAAATTTGGGAAGACGTAGGCAATAAGTGGTAAACACTTAACGTAGCGTGACCCTGTAGGAAAATTTAAAATGTTAAATGTCACTGACCAAGCGAAAAATTTTGACTATTTTAAGTTTGCAAAAATTTTCTTATTTGATATTATTTGTAAAACTAATTTAACTTGATTTTGTATCTATTGAAGAGATGCTCTGGCAGAAAAACTACAATTTTTTCAAGCAATCCACAAGTGTTCAAAGTCAAACTAATTTATTGGCATATCTAAATATTCAGTTTTCTTGTCACATAAATACCCTTTTTAAGTATCTTTTTAAATACATACTTTATGAAATTAAATTCCCTACTGGGTCTATTCCCTACTGGGTCTATTCGTAGACACTTGCATTGCATAACTCGAGGGCTGCAAACGCTCATAAATCATAGCTGTTTTTAAGTGTTTGCCAAAGAAGAAGAGAGCACTCTAAGGAAAGCGGTAAATATTTTCAAGCCGAAATTTAAAACGACGCTTAGACTATACTAACCAAATACTGATCAAAGAACAAGGAAGTAATCACCTGCACTTAAATATGTACATATGTATGTATGTTTGGAAGAATGTGTGTGTGTGTGTGTGTCTGTACAACTTTGTCCTTAACTTCTTCCGGGGTTTAAGCAAATTTAAAATGACAAATTCATTTTGTAAACAAGAATAAGTGAGTACATTAGGGTGGTACGAAAAGAGAAGTAATAATAGGAAATTTGAGTAAGTTGCTAGGACACCCATGGCGAGCTAGTGGTTCTATTAGTTCAGAATTAGGGATTCCTCTTATAGAAAAATTTATTTAATTAAGTTGAAAAATTAAAGGTGCTGTTATACTTAGAGATCACTTGACTTAACTTGACTTCACTTTGAGCAAACAATCTTTCCTTATACTTAGTTATGTAAAATGAACTCAGAAAAAATTGCTTTCCAAAATCTAATTATCACGCAGAAAGTCAGTATTTTATTTATTTTTTTGCAAAATGAATAATAAAAGTCAAATAAATATAATTTATTTATAACAAACTAGAGGTCGCCCCGTTCGCCCAAATTGGACGAAAATCTAAATTGTACCTCGGTTTTTACCTAATATTTCTCACCTGTGCGATGTAAACAAAAAACGTTAACGATTCTGCAAACCAGACGTTCAATACGAACATTTTGATATAGGTTTGACCGTAATGCGTGTTGTTTTTCCCCTTCAAAAAGGGATAACAACGTGATTTTCCTTACCGTATTTATACATAGATGTCTACCAGGCGCGTAGCCAGAAAAAAATTTCGGGGGGGTTTTGGCCAAAGTGTCAGTAAATAAGAATTACCTATAAATACACATATATTTATATTTTCACATATTACATATTTATACTTTTATTTATTTGAAATTTTCCTCTTTCTACACGGCTAAAAATTTGAGCCTAAATTTTAAACCATTCATTGGTTTACACAATTTTTAAAACTTTTTGGAAATAGATTCCAAACCTTTCTCAATTTTTTGCGGGTTAGATTTAAAACTTAACTGGGATAAACAAACACGGTACTTTTCGCACAAAATTCATGAGTGCGCCGTAGCTCAGTAGGTAGAGCATTGCGCACTGATTTGGGGCACGTCGGTTCGAGACCTAACGATTTTTAAAAAAACATAAAAAATTGTTAACAACATTTTCGGTTTAAAATTTATATAATTTTTATTAGGCGCATTTCTATGACAACCGTCGTAAATTTAGTTCTAAACCAAATTTGGTCATACACTTTAGATCAGTATGTCTGCGTTCAAAGGGTTTTTTGGAATATCCAGTAAAATTAACTTCTTTAGACTAATTTAATTATTTTTGAATGAAAGTATGTGCAAATACATAATGAAACTTCTGCAAATCAAAGTTCAAAAGTTTGTGGAAAATTCATGAAAATTTAAGAAATCTCGAAAAAATTTCATCGAAATTTCTAACTTTCTCGTAAAATTTTTTTGATTTTTTTCGAGTATGCAGTTTTGCTGCTCGTTCAATAAAGCCGACCAAGAGCATTTTCTTCAATATAAAAATATTACGCTTATAAATTTGTATGGAAGATAATGCACTTGGCTACAAATTGCCAAAAATCGAGTAATTCTTCTAGCGGCTTAAGATTGCTATCTTTGTTCACTTTAATTGAACGGGCCACAAAACTGAAAACTCGAAAAAATTTAAATATTTTTACTAAAAAGTTAGAAATTTTTATGAAAATGTTTCGAGTTTTCTTGAATTTTCATGAATTTTCCACAAAGTTCTTAACTTTGAGTTGCAGTATTTTTCTTGTTTTTTTGCACATTCTTTCATACAAAAATAATGAAATTAGTCAAAGGAAGTCAATCTTACTGAAAATTCCAAACTACACTTTGAATACCTATGTAGCCCCAAAAAGTTTTAAATCTAGGCTAAATATTTTAGCCGTGTACAAAACAATATTTATTTTTATTGTTTGTTTTCAAATTTTGTGTAGGATTTCTTCAGGCTTTGGCAAGAAGTAAATAGTTGTCGCTTTATTTCTTGAAGAAAAACTGAAGCTTCGGAAAAATAAAAACAAAAAATGAAATAACATTGAAATTCATATAAAAAGCGGAAAATTGCAATTATTCAACATGCAAAACGGAACATCAACATTTGTTGGCTATTCATGACAATTTCATAGTCAAGAAATACTTGAAAATATTTCTTAATCATTTTCTTTTCAACAGCATACCGGGCTTTCTTTTAAACGTTTTCAATCTTTTTTTGCCAAATTAGCGTCACTTTTTAAGATCACCTCACCAGTATAAGTACAATTTAATTGTTACTTTCTCTGATAATTCAATACGACTGCGTTGTGTACAGCTTAGTAATTTTTGGAAATTTGTTTAACTTCTTGTTCACTTTTTTAGTTAAACCTTTGGCAACCGTGACTATAATAGCGAGGGACACTCATTTTTACGATTTTTGCCCGCTGTATTCATAGCTCGAAAAGCAGTTAGTTTGGCGCGAATTTCTTAAAGGGCCAAATGAGTGAACCGTTGCAGGAATTTAGTTGTGACCTCTCAGACTTGCTCTGACAATTAATTAGCGACTACCAATAACTTCTCTCAGTGTGAAATATTATTCAATTTTATTCTTTCGTATTTTCATTATTGCTACTAAGTAATGCTAATTTCTTAACAGGGGTTTTAAAGGTAAATAGAGTAATTATTCTAGTACAGACGTATATTTTTTAATTTTCGGAAATTTCGGGGGGGGTTTGAACCCCAAAACCCCCCCCCCCCTGAATACGCGCCTGATGTCTACACGTAAAAACTTATAAGAAAGCTCACGGTTTAACACAAAACGTAAAATTCACTTAGAACTTATGTAGAAAATCAAAATTCCAAGGACTTCCACGCCAAGTTACTGTACTGTAACTGACAGTTCTTAAGTCAAGTCAGGTATAGCAGCATCATAACAAAACAATACCGTAAGTGATGTAAGCATTAATGAATGAACTACTTGGGTATGAGAAATACAAATACCTTTTTTTGCACCCTAATGTACATTACGCAAATTAACGTACGCTACTTTATACATACGAGTACATACAACATAACAGTGCCCATAACCACTTATGTACTTCAGAGCTACTTACGTTTGGCTCAGAACTGCACACAAGCTTCTGTAAAGTTATTTCTCAGTGAGAAATTCTCATCACCTGCAACGCTTCAACGGTTCGCTAATGGTTTTGCAAATTGGTCAAAATTATTGGCTAACCATGCTACCGTATCGATTGCTGGGGAGATACATAACTGGTAACATAAAGTGGTTTGCGCTAATTTAAAGAAACAGAATAAATTAGCAAATTCCGGAAGTTGGAAGCGCATATAATTTAGAGGTGGCTTGAGAATGCAGCACGTCCTTAGCTCCCATAGTTTTTTTATTAAGTTGTTGTTGTTATGTGAGGGGAGATAAAATAAGCAAGTTTTGAAGGGAAATGCAACGACCCTTACTTCCTATACAAGTAATAATTATTATTCTAGGCAGGATATCTTGACATGAATTCTTATTTATTAAACAGACGAGGTGATCAATCGATAAATGTTTACCATCCTTTTCTGTCGCTACAACTAAGCGTTGCGTTGCTGAACACAACTGGGTATAAATAACTCGATTTATTGCGTCCTTTCGTTTCCGATCTTTCGAATTTTCAGACACCCATTCTGAACTTTTCCAAGCATCTGTAAACAAAACAAAATGTGTGTGAATTTTATTTTATTTATTTATTGCGTGTACGCTCTTTAATTATAATAGAATTCTCTCTTCAGCACTTCGCTCATTAAATACAAATTGAGCATGAAACGTAATGGAATTGGGAAATTAAATAAAAATAAAAAAATTCATTTTCATTTGCTGTATTTTTGTTTATTCGCAATTTGAAAACAACAAGTAAAACTGGCAAATGATGGAAGTGTGAGATACACTGGGAAATCATGGAGGGTCAGCTGTTTATAAGCAATGTTGCATTCTCAATAGAGAGCAAGAACAATAAAGGAAAGAAAAGTAGAGAAATATTATATGTATATTCTATCAATGTAATGCTGCAACTGGGTACTAATACAAAAAAATTATATCTTAATATTTATTATTTATTTTATTTTTGTTTTAATGCACAAATGTATGAGTTTGTTGAGCATGAAAAAATAATTTATATTTGTATGTACTACATTTAATACTGAATTAGTAGTAGAATTGGTTGCATTGGTGCCTACTTGAAAACTCTGTTTCATATCAAATCCATTTATGTACACACATACACAGATTTACCTCTATAAACTCATACACACGTATACTCTGATGTACATCCGGTGCTGCTTTGTGGATATAAACAAGTAAAATAGAGAGAGCAAATTCAGCACTTTTAAAAATTTGAGTATCTCTTATACAGAATTTTTTGTTGCGGGAATAAATACAAAGAGACAAGAGAAGGGACAGTATGTCTTGCTGTGGAATTTAGTAGTTAAAAATTTACTAAACAGAGATAGAGCCATAAAACGTTGAAATAAAATAAAACAAAATAAAATAAAATAAAATAAAATAAAATAAAATAAAATAAAATAAAATAAAATAAAATAAAATAAAATAAAATAAAATAAAATAAAATAAAATAAAATAAAATAAAATAAAATAAAATAAAATAAAATAAAATAAAATAAAATAAAATAAAATAAAATAAAATAAAATAAAATAAAATAAAATAAAATAAAATAAAATAAAATAAAATAAAATAAAATAAAATAAAATAAAATAAAATAAAATAAAATAAAATAAAATAAAATAGAATAAAATAAAATAAAAAAAAATGAAATAAAATAAAGGGAAACCAAGAAGCAAATAAAATAGGAAAATATATTAAAAAGATAGAAGCAGCAGAGGAAGGATGGCGAAATACCCAAAATATAAATTTGTGTTATTTGAATTTTCTCGGCTTAAAAACAAGGAGAGCATATTGTTGAACCTCTCATTGGAATATGGTCAGGAAAATTTGAATAGTGGTTAGATAATATTCGTTTGCAAGAAAATTTTAGTTTTAGTGAATATTTCTTATTTAATTGCATTACTAAAATTATTTAATTACTAGAATGAACTTTAGTTTGAAATTATTTTACAAAAAAGCCCCAGGCGCCATCAGTATTCAATGACACGTTGAGAAAATTCTATTTGCTGATAATCGCAAAGCTCACTAACAAACAAAAACCATTGAAATATGAAAAATATATTTGCTTACCTACTTACAATCAAACAAATAAAGTGCATAAATATACAAACAAAATTATTTTATTGAAAGGAAGAGGTTACTTTTGAACAAATCAACGCAATTCACTTGCACTGCAGTGCCACAAACTTTTTATGCTTTTTTTGTTTTTTTTTTCTGATTCGCTCTTTTTACTTTTTTGTCTGCTTGCATGGCCCTTGAGTCGGTTCAGTCACGCGTGGGTGAGCGTATACCCTGCAGTCAAAACAACTTGTTGTAAAACACTTCAAGCCAAGCTTAACTAGGCAGCCAACTATCCATTTTCAACTGATGCAAATTTGATATTTCATATAGCATATCTATCTCTGTCCTGATCACTCGCTTCCTATTCTTATGCCCATCGATCTCTCTATAGTTACCTTCTTCTACCTTAAGTAACTTTTTTATATCGTCTTTTTCTTTTCATCCCTTCCCTTTTCTTCTCTATTCATATCCATATCCCACAGTCTAACCCTCTCCTCCATATCTAGAGATATCCCTACTATTGTCTTCAAATACTTTCAGGGATATGAAGTATAAAAAACTGAGTTTTGTGGGTGTGCTGACACGACCTCCATTCCGGTAACGCTCATTTTTCCAGGTGAGTATGATTATGAAATGTTTATCCCTCTACGGATTATCAGATTACCTTACAAATATCGGCCCAAAGTTAGACTTATAAAGATGAAGTATTTAACAAAAAATTGATTTTTTTTGGATAGAGATATGATCTTTTTTGGCCTAGTTTGCGATGAGTTGGAAATTTTTAGTTTTACTCGAAATTTTTCCTGTCTAGTTTAATTTTTTTTTGCAGGTTAGGTACTCTCAAATGTCTGTCTGTGTGTGTGTGTTCGACTGTACAAAGGCATATCACCATCGGAATAACATGACACGTCAAATTCAAACAGGACATGGCAACATTGCATTGCTGCGACTACTGCGATGGTTGTAGTGAGTGAAAGAGTTGCACTTGTTGTTGTTGTTGGCAAACACGTGTCGTTGGGCACGCGACGTGGATTACGAAGCGCTGTTTCGAACAAAAGCGAAAGTTACATATTGAAAGGGATAACAACGAATATAAAAGTAACAAAATAAAATACTACTAATAACAACAACAACAACAGCAATAAAAATCAAACAATTTATAAGAACATACTGACTAACGATATCACTAAGCATAGAAAATATATGTATCTACATGGTCTGCTAAAAGTGCTGGAAGACTTTATTCAAATATAAAAGTGACTTCCCAAAAGGAGCTCAAAGCTGACCTTTCTACCTTCTCTTTGATGCCATGCTTCGTGTCGATTTCATTGCCGCCTTTAAGTTTTGAAATAGAAGTCCCACAGTTACGATTCCCGAAAGAGATCCATGGAATTGATCGAGTAAAAAATTTAATTGACCTTGGAAAATCTTCTGACAGACATATGTAGCTACCACTCAGCGGGTCTCACGGAACACTCACTTACTTCAATATACAGTTATACTCAAATGCCATCAATCAGTGCCATAACTTACCGTACACACTGTATATTTTCAGCCAAGTCGTATAGGTCAGTCCGCATTATGTCCTTGCAGTCAAATATTTATAAAAATGAAAAACTTTGTCTTTGAGCTGCAAAATGCGAAAAGCAAACAAAGGACAGACATACCTAGCAAGTGGGCGTTTGTTGTTGTTGTTGTCCTACTGCATTGTCTGTCCAAATAATAATATCAATGCATTCAACCTTTCAAAGCGTTGAGGGGTGGAAAAGAAACAGAACTTCCACTCGCCAGAGCAGAAAAAGCCAAATCATCTTAACGATTTCGGCAAATTAGCAACAATAAAGACCACAACAACAACAACTTCACATTGCCAGACAATTACAATGCAGATTATTGCAAGTGAAATGAAATCTTTAAAATTGTATCCTTTCATCACATTCATGTCGTAGTCACTCACTCACTCAGTTATCCAGGCATACTCGTATGAGTTGAGCCAAAGGACACGTGTCCGGTTGTCTTTAATGTTCCCGTTCATTTATATTGGTTTGCAAAGTCGTTTGCTCTGGCGCTGACAATAATTTGTGGTTGCCACTTTTTTGTTTTTTTGTGTGTGTTTGTCATATTTACTGATTATTGTTGTTGTTGTTGTTTTTTGTATTTTTTTTTGTTGACGTTTGTTTGAAATTGAAAATGTTGCTGCTTTCTGCAAACTTTGTACTTTGGCGCCTCCTCCTCGTCTAATCTCGCCTTAATGGTTGTTGGCGCTGTGTGCTGCCACTTCATTGGTGGGAGGAGTGTTTTATGACGTTAAGCGCGCTTGTTGTCGTCATTTTCAAATTACTATTTTCACAGCATGTGATTGAACCAGGAAGAACAGTGGGCAGAAATTAGGATTTTGGGAAAGATTTCTAGTATTTCGAAGGTTTAATTCCTTACTGCAGGAACTGGAAGATCTCGGATAATTATGTTATATATTGCAACCAGACCTATTCAATAATTATTATTAATCTTAATCAATGATAATCAAATTAATTTTTTTGTGTTTTTGAAATAATTGATTAATTGTGATAATCGAGCATTTTTAGAATAATCAATCGATTAGGATTCAATTTTGTGTTCGATTAGTCAGGATTTACTTCGTTTACAAATCCTAGGACTAATCAAATGAATCAAAATTTCAATTTTAAAATTGAAAATTTAAAAATTTCAATTTTTGATTAATTGCGATTTAAGAGGATTAGTTACAAATTTTAAATATTTCAATATTAATTAGATTATTTTAAAATTAATTTATTAGTTTATAAAAAAACGCACAAAATTGTAAAATTGTTTCATGTTAATAAATATTGAAATATTTAAAATTTGTTACTAATCCTCTTAAATCGCAATTAATAAAAAATTGTAATCAAATTGAAATTTTGATTAATTTGATTAATCCTAGAGAAGATGTGTGCTTGTCAAATGGTCTGAAACAAGTTTATAATGTAGAATTTTCCGTTTATAAAATCCCAATTTAGCTTACTGTAGAGCTCGACCACATGTCAAATCAAACTCAATGCTAAAACACGTTCACAATGAATTTCACGAAGTGCCACCGCTGCGTGATGAGCGTCTTGGCGCCTGTTTGATAGCCTCCTTCATTATTTCCGATCGTCGTCTACCATCTAAGCGGAAGTGAAATGAGCCTCAATACGTCTACTATGGCAGACATGACACTTACTTAGTTAGAGTCACATAGTCGCTTAGGCAGACATTTACCAAAAAATCATAAACACACACACACACATGCAAGCAAGTAAAAAAATGCGAACAAAGTATAAAAAATGTGGTAAAACCAGAACACAAAACAAATTGTTTGCGATTTTTCAACCCCCTAAAAGTCGGCAAATTTTATTTGATTTTTTTTTGGTTTTTTTTTTTTGCGAAGCACACACACGCGCATAGCGGCATGCTAAGTATGAATAACGGGTAGAGCAACAAAAAATGATTTACCAAAAAACGGTGAATTAAAATATTTATTTGCTTTTACATTGCGAGCTTTTTGGCAGGATTTTCATTAGACTTTCAATTTTATATAGCCAGCTGCGTTGGTATACAGCCACTTTCAAAAAAATTAAATACCTAGATTTAAAAATGAAATGTGATTGAGCTTTAGTCGACCAGAAAAGCTTCCAAAACTTTCAGAAAATTGGGGTTTTTAAATTAAAAGCTGTGGTAAAAAGTAGGTTCAATTTATATAGCAAATTCCATACAGCCACTTTCAAAAAAGGAAATAGATTAAGAAAAATTTGATTGAGCTTTCAGTCGACAAGAAAAGCTTCCAAAAGTTTTCCAAAATTGGGATTTATAAATGAAAAGCTCTATTATAAAGTAGGTTTAAAATTTATGTAGCAAATTGCATAGATCCACTTTCAAAAAGGGAAATAGATTAAGAAAAATTAAAGTGAGCTTTTAGTCGACTAGAAAAGCTTTCAAAAGTTTCGAGAAATTGGGGTTTGTAAATCAAAAGCTCTATTAGAAAGTAGCTTCAAAGTTTATATAGCAAATTCCATACAGCCGCTTTCAAAGAGGAAAATAGTTCAAGAAAAGTTTGACTGAGCTTTTAGTCGACAAGAAAAACTTCCAAAAGTTTCACAAAATTGGGGCTTGTAAATGAAAAGTTTTATAAGAAAGTAGGTTCAAAATTTATATACATAGCAAATTGCATACAGTCACTTTCAAAAAGGGAAATAGATTAAGAATAATTTAAATTTAATTGAGGTTTGTAAATGAAAAGCTCTATTAGAAAGTAGGTTCAAAATTGAAAATCTAAAAAGCCTAAAATATTGCTTAAAATCTAAACTGGGTATACATATTTACATACATACGATTATAGCCGAACTTAAACTTCTTAAACTTTTGCCAATACTTTTTCTGATATTTGATTTCTTAAAGTTTTGCTTTCAAAACTTTCGTTAAGTACACTTTTATCTGCGGCGAATGGAAATCGTTCACGCTTCAAAACCATAAATGCGATAAATTTTGTAATTTAGAACATGCAGACACTTGAATGCACATTCATATGTACGTATATACCCAGCAGTGTAGATCGAAAATAGTCAGAAAAATTACTAGTTTGCAATAAGAGCATTTTAAACGCATGACAAACTAGTTCGAAAAAGATCGAAGTTTGGAGAGTGCTGGAGAGCTCGGAGTTGGAAAAACTGGAATTTAAATTTTTTGTAGGTTATGTTTCCAGCTTTATAAACCGAACCTGTAGCCTCTGATCTTTATGAAATTTTCCCGTTTTTGGATCTTTTTTGAACTAGTTTGAGACTAGTACCTTCTATCAGAAATCTGGCTATTAACATCTCGAAGTAAAACGAACTAAAAAAGATATATGCCGGTTTTATAGAAAACGTACTGTAGGCTGACTAGTTCTGTTGGGCACTATTTTAGAAGTAGTCCGCAAATAGTTGTTAGAACATACATACTTACATACATATGTGTGTCTAAAATCCATTGACTTCTAAGTATGTGAAACTATTTTCCTTGTCCTTAAAGCCGCAACATTAAGCCATCCATTACTACGTCGCTTTTCGCCTCGGGCTTAGCTGATGGCAGACGGTTGCCAGACAGAGTCGGCTAAGAGGCGAATGCGAAATAAAAGTGCAAGTGGAGTTCAACGACTTAAAATTCATTTGTGTGTGTGTATGTGATAAAAATCGCGACGAAGGCGATACCTCCTAACGTAGGGCGTTGATGCTTACGCGACACGACGTGAGGATATGCAGTCGTACAATGCTCGAGCAATCAATTCGTATGTGTGTTTGTGTTTCACTCAGTGAGTGTTTGATTGTTGTAGGAAAGCACAATCGAAGTGGCGTCTTGGTGAATGCACTTTTTGCTTTGGTAAGAATTCCTTACAAATGGAAATACGCAAAGCCATATTCGCGTGCTGATACCCAGTAGTGAAATTTGTAAGGAAGGCAGGAAATAAGTTAGGCAGTAGGTACATCTGACTTGTCTGTGTGAGCAAACCAAATTCGATCTGAAATTAAAAATTAAAATTTCAAGTGGAAGAATTACTTGACAAGCTCTTATGCAGGTAAATATCAAACACCATGCAAAAAAAATTGCAAAAATCAACCAAATTTTTAAGATCCTTGAGACTTACAGTTTGTGTGACTAGAATTTCACAGGCATAAAACTGCATAATCAGAAATTATTTTAAAAATTTTTGTCTCAAACGATTTTCTTGGGTACCGAAGATTTTCTAGCATACCAACTGCTTCTATTGAAAAATGTTTATCCGACTAGTTTGATCCTTGTATTCATACTAGTCACTCCATAGTCCACAACTACTACATTTAGCAACCGGGTACCTCACACAAACGCACATATGTATGACTCTGCACATCCTTAAGCCACAACTAACATTACTTTTGTACTTTTCTATCGCTGCTTTTTATTGCACTTAAAACTTTTGTGTAGCCTTTGTGTTGAGCTCTTGGTGTTCTGCTCGCTGTCTGCAGAAAATTATTAATTAAAAAATAGCAAAACACTTCACTTGAAAATGCATAAATTCGTTAAGCAAATCAAAATGTCCATAAATTTCAGTTGCAGCTGGTGTTAAATACAAAATTAAACTCATTACAAGCTTTGATATTTATTATGAAGCGAAAAATTAGGAAAGTTGGCCTTGAACTGAGAAGGATGTGGGGTTGAAATCTTAGCTGCGGAATTAATTGCAAAACAACAGTTTCAGATTAAAAATTTAATTGCAGTTGGAAACTATACATGGAAAAAATATAGACTAAAAACAATAGTTTAGTTCCTGATGTAAGACGTTTCCACAACAGGCTGAAATCTCCTAAAAATTTATATTCGAACAGATTTGCCGACGAATTCTCAATCATTATTAATTGCCAAGTAATCAGCTCGGCGCTTTCGGCACATCTTTCTCCAATTTCCTCACTTCTCTATAGCGCGTCCTTCCTCTGTTAGTGTTATAATCATTCATATACCTCACTGATAACCATAAATAATGTTAAATAAAATAATGATTATTAATCTTAATCATTGATAATCAAATTCAATTTTTTGTTATTTTTTAATAATTGATTGATTATGATAACCGAATATTTTTAGAATATTTAATCGAAAATTTGTGTTCGATTAATGAGAATTAATAAGGATTTATTTCGATTTCAAATGTATTCTTAGGATTAATTCTCGTTAATCTCAACTAATCTAAAATTTTAATCAAATTGAAATTTTGATTAATTTGATTAATCCTAGGATGAAATTTGAATACGAAATAAATCCTCATTAATTCTTATTAATAGAACACAAAATTCAATCCAAATCGATTAATTATTCTAAAAATGTGTAATATAATTGATTTTTAATTTTAATCCAGATTTAACCGGTCTTCTGATAACGTCTTTCTACTCTAATGGTATTTTTAGCTGTCGCTTCTTCCGCTTCATTATCAGCCTTTTCGTTGTCTTTCACCCACAAATGTGTATGCTCCCAGAAGTCCCAGAAGAGAACCAACCATGAGCTCTTAAAAATACAATTCCTATAGCAGTTCACTTGCTTTCAATGTTCTTATTTTCCACGTCTATCCAAGTCCAAATGAATGCTGCAACTTCCACCATCCCAGCGCTATTGTCAAGTTCAGCAGTCAAAGACCCTTCAAGTCTCAAATATGTTTGATGTGCATTTTTAACATTTTCCACAGTCATAAAATGTCATCACAACTGTTAACAACTGCAACAACAAATTCCTGTACAAACATAGAAAAAAGTAAAAAAAAAAAATGAAATTAAACGCAATAAAAATACGAACTGCAATTACAAAGTGAGACAAACAAGGACTAGGACGCAGCTGTAGACAACAGCGTTACGGACAAACAAAAGGTAATAAATAACATTTTTGAACAAACATTTTTATGTCGGCACCCACACATGGGAATATTAGTGATGTGTAGAATTAAATATTTAACCGAATATATAGAAGCGAGTGTTTAATAAAAAAAACACGCTGGGTCCTTAGAATTGAATTGAGAGTGACTAGAGATTGGATGATACTCTACGTTAGAAAGCTTTCTTATCAGCATAGAGTCATCTCAGGTTCAATGTTCTTGATGGGAACCTGTACTTGTGTCGCGCTTTGGATCAAAAGCTCTGCTAGGGGAGGCATGGAAACCGTGCTTTGTTTGCTATAGATTCTATTTTACCCTTAAGAATTGAAGTACGTCTCCATAACCGTTGCTCCACGTAGCCGATTCCGAACCTTTTGAATCGCACATCACTAATTTTAATTTCTATTGGAAGACGAGCACATTCGAGTCACAACCCAGCAAACCATATGAGAAATAAAATTTAATGCGTGACTTTTGTGGGCATCCATTTTTCTGAGACTTTCACCGTAGGCTTAGATTATTTTTGAATACCTTCAATTCAATTTAGAAATTTTGCAAAAAAAAACATTGACCAAATTGTTTGCTGGGTTAGCGTGCACTCTTCCTTGATGGAACTTATGACATTTTTAGATTAATGACAAAAATTAAAAATAACTCAAATACATATTTACATGTGCAATGTTTTTATGTGTTTTTGAAAAATATGCGGGAGTATGTATGTATGTGTGAGTACAAACAAATGCCGCCTTCAAAAACATTTGTGTTCTTCTTCTAAGCACGAATATGACAGAATGTGTGAGAGTCATAAAATTGCTATAATCCTTTTTTTCCCGAATAGACTATGAAATATAACAACAACAACAAATGACGGCAAAGCAAATATGTGAAGTGTATAAAGATATGCACAAATATTTAATGTTTATGTAGCGAGTAGTGGAACAACATACTAGTCAGAAAAAATACTAGTTACAACTAGAAGTTTTTGACTCGTATCGAACAAGCCGAAAAATAACAAAAATGAGCTAGTGGAGAAAAGGCAAGCAACGGCAAACTATCAGAAAAAAATTACAACTAGAACCTTTTTGATAGTTTACGAACTAGTTCGAAAAATACTGAACATGAACGAGTAGGTGAATAACAAACTAGTAGGAAAAAATACTAATTAACAACTAGGTCGAAAAATACTAAAAATGAACGAGTAGTTGAATAACAAACTAGTAAGAAAAAATACTAATTAACAACTAGTCCGAAAAATACTAAACATGAACGAGTAGTTGACTAACAAACTAGTAAGAAAAAATACTAATTAACAACTAGAAGTCTTTGCCTTAATACGAACTAGTCCGAAAAGTAACAAAAATGAGCGAGAGGAGAAAAGGCGAGCAACGGCAATCTATCAGAAAAAATACAAAAATAACTAGAACTTTTTTACTCAATACGAACTATCCCGAAAATTCTAAAAATGAACGAGTAGTGGAACAATATACTAGTCAGAAAAAATACTAATTAACAACATGAACTTTTTTATTCATTTCGAGGTTAGTCCGAAAAATACTTAACATGAACGAGTAGTTGAATAACAAACTAGTAGGAAAATATACAAATTAACAACTAGTCCGAAAAATATCAACTAGTTGCAGACTAGCACATTTCAGCCATATATCAGTTAGATTTCGTGTTTGGTTTGTTATTCGTTGAGTACCCTAACTAGTTGGCTTGAGTTTGCTACTCGTTACATGGTGAATAAGAACTAGTTGGTTTTTACTATAGGTTAACTACTTAAGTCCATATAAATAACTCTTAACACAAAACATTTCGAAACGTGCATAAATGTGAATTCATCATAGCTTCATCAGCAGCAAATCCCTTAACACTTTCAGCATGTGGCATGCCCCACACACAACCACACCGACCTTTGCACGCGCGAGGGAAAGGTGCTGCTCATATTCACCTCAATTCTAATTAGTGTCGATTGTCGAAGGGACTCTCTCTCTCTCCCCCCAGCATCGAATTATAAGTTTTTGAACAAATATGAAGAAAAAAAACAACAACAACAACAAATAGATATTAAGAAATGCTGCGAAGTAATCATATGAGTAAAGACGTATTTATATGCAGGAAATAAGCATAATAATTATGTCTGCGCCATTGTAGATGTATCTATAAATCTATTGCAGTGAACTCGTGCGCATTCTGGATTTTAATGAATTTTCTTTCATATTTCGCGCTATTTTTGGTTGGCAGGAAATGGAGCGCAAAATATGATGACTTACAGGTTGGATTTGCAAGGATTTAGTTTTTGCTTGCTAAAGCTGAGAAAATTAATTGCGTTTTTGTGCTAATAAAGGGTGTTTCAAAAAAAAAAAGAAAAAAATTTTGCGGAATATTTCAGTGAGTTTTCATCTAAAGAAAAAAGCAGTGAAAACTTTATTTGTACTTAATTTGTATAATTTTTTTATATTTCATAATTTGTTATTTAATAATTTGGGCGTTGTTAAGACTTTAAGATTTTTCCACTTACACACATCCCTATCCAGACACCCTCTATAGATGCAACTTACACATGTGATGGCATCCATAAGCTCATCTAACATTTTCCGCAATGAATTGCATTGCCATTGGTGCATATTTCCCATGGTTTTCCGTTTCATACATCTCATGAAAGTGGAGTAAGCTGAAAATGAAGCAATGAAGTGCATTTCGGCCCCCCTTTTTCTTTGAGCACAGCGAAGACACTTGAATGCTGTGACGCATGTTTATGATTGATTTTTCTAAAAATACATAAAAGTGTACCAGGGCTGCATTGTAGGTGTTAGGGATGGCAATTCTGGGCTGTGGGGATATTCGGGATTGGAAATATGGCTGCTATTATAATCTCGAATATTCCCGAATCCATAGATTGATTTATGAAGGGGTACGTAATTTTTTTTTTCTTAATTGTAAAAATTTAAAAAAAATTGTATTTAAATGTACATAGGTCCTACTCTAACCAAACTTTTTAAAAGAACTGTTGTCTTATGTCAATTTTAAAACTTATGAACTTAATAGACATTATGTTCCTTTCAATAAAATTAAATTTATGTAAAAAACTGGTGTTTAACACGGTGATCCATTCAAGATTTTCTTAAAAAATATTATAAATATTTAAAAAAAAATAATTTAAAAATTAAATTTTTTTTTTAGAAAATTAAAAATTAAAATTTTTTTTTAGATGTTGTCTTTAATTTTAAATTGCTGTAGTCGAATAGTTTTTCAAACAATTTCTCAACCTTTCCTATACTGAACTTTTTTTTATAAATTGAACTAATCTTCAAATCTCGTAATCCCGATATTATTAAACCAAATCCCGAAAATAAAACAATTAAAAAAAAATAGAAATTCCATCCCTAGCCGCTAGGTATTGTAGTACAAGTAGGTACATGGTGAATATGACAATTCAATCATCATCGAATAATCAGTGAAATGTCAGAAACTTCTTGGAATGAAGTGCATTTGACAGCATAAATTGCACGAAATGCACCAGCAACTAGCCCAAGCATAGATACTTGTAATGTGCGTAGAGCGCAACCGAATGTTTCGCTTCGGTTTGTTGGATTTGTGTGTTCGGTTAATTAATCTGCATCGACCAAAACCGAACGAACTTAATGCAGCAGCCGAAGATTTGTGTTGATTTTTCATTGAACAGATATTGAAACGCATTTATTATATTTTCAAAAGAGCTTATAAGGGTACTTGGACTTCCCGAAGTTACCCGAAGTAGTCCAAATTTGGTTTCTCTTTGTCAAGATCAAAAAAATTTTTAATTTTTAGCAAGCTTGGGCGTCTAGGGATTCCAAAACGAATACATCAGCTGCTGAGGGTGAGAGTTTGCACTGGAGACTCCTTTCCACTGTTGCTCTATAAATATAGGATAAGTACCTAACAATATCGAAACAAAATGACTCGATACTCAAGTTATTGATACCAATTTCAGTAGGCACTAGCGATTTTTTAGTTAGAAAATGTTGACGGCCGAGTGAAAAATCTCAGTTTTTTGAAAATATAGCCCTAGGTACATACATTAGATTTTTTTCCAAAAACGATCTATTTCAGAATTTGGTCCTTTCTCAGAATTTCTTAGAAAAAATATTGAATTTTCTTTTTAAATAGGGAGATGGAACTTTTGCGAAGATAAGAGGCTTTTGAACGAAATTTTGAAAAGCGTCCAATCGATCAAGAGAGCACCGGAGTGGTCTTGGTCCATATCCGTCGAAAGAATTGTCACTTTCGACAAACTCCCCCGAAAACTGCCCGGGAGCTTTTTATACCCAGCGTACTAGTACTAGTACAAGGGTATTATAACTTTGTTGGGATAACGGTTGGTTGTACAGGTATAAAGGAATCGAGATAGATATAGACTTCCATATATCAATATCATCAGGGTCGAAAAAAAATTTGATTGAGCCATGTCCGTCCGTCCGTCCGTCCGTCCGTCCGTCTGTCCGTCCGTCTGTCCGTTAACACGATAACTTGAGCAAATAATGAGATATCTTCACCAAATTCGGCATGCGTACTTATTTGGGTTCAGAATAGATTGCTATTGAAAATGGGTAAAATCGGACCATAACCACGCCCCTTTTTCGATATCGAAAATTTCGAAAAACGTATAAAACGGGTTAATTCAATATCAGAAGCAGCTACATTGATAAAATTTGCAATATGTATTGATTTAGGTGTTCTAAGGCCGATTTTATCAAATTTTTTTAAAAGGGGCGTGGCACCGCCCACATATATTTGAAGAAATTTTCAAATTTTGACTCTCAATAACTTCAGCACAGTTTATGCTAGTACAACGAAATTTTGTAGAGGGCATACTATTGTTGTGTTAAATTCAGATATAGAAAATAAACGAAATCGCTTAGCGACCACGCCTTCTTTTTCATAAAAGTTATATTGAAAGGAGGTGGAAATATTGAAAAGTCCATATCTAATTAACTGATACCGCTATAACAATATAATTTGGTACATACATCAATTTTCATATTCTTTACATTATTTTTGCAAAATTTTGGAAAGTGGGCGTGCCACCGCCCACTTATGAGTCACGCAATTTTCAAATTCGACTGCTAATAACTTCAGAACGGTGTGAGATAGATTTACGAAACTAGGTACCAGGCATCTTATGTTTATGTAGAGTACTACCATAGAAAATAAGAAAAATCGGTGAACGACCACGCCCACTTTTGGACTAAAGTTCTCTAAACGAGAGTTAGGAAACCGGAATATGCAATATCTGTTTAACTGATAAAGATATAATGCTAAAGTTTAGTACACTCATTCACCTGATGATGTTATTAGTGATGTTTAAAGGTTTTTTGGTAATATTTTGGAAAATGGGCGTGGCACCGCCTACAAGTGAATAAACAAAATATCAACATTTCACTATTAACAAGCCACTGTGAAAATATCATAAAGATCTGCAATGAAAACTGATCTTCAAATAGGGACAAACAACATAATAAAATCCGTGGGCGTGCCACCACCCACTGTTTTAAAATTATGTAAATATTGATTAATGGACACATATATCCGTATATCAAAAATTTCACAAAATACGTTAAAAGTTATGGGCATGGCACGCCTTCTTTTCCAAAGTTATATATAGGACATGGTATCACCATTGAAAAGATTGATTGAGTACTTTTGGCTCATGTAAGCGGTTAATGCTTTATAAGCAAGGGCCGTGGCCGCGCCCACCAAATTCGCTATTGTTTAGGCTGGGAATAGATTGGTTTTTAAAATGGGCGAAATCGGATGAAAACCCCGCCCCCTTTTTCTGGAAACTAACGCTGGGTATTAAATGTTCGGTTCACCCGAACTTAGACTTCCTTACTTGTTTCTTCATACAAACAACAACAATAAAAAGCCAACCTTCGGCGCATCTCAAATCCACCACAAAAATGAACCTTCGATCGGTCTCTAAGTGTAAACATATATTAAGTTAAAATCATCAAAAGATTGCTTGCTCTCATAGCTATTAGCAGCACAACAACAAAAACTCCCTCAACAACTAAAAATCTGTTTGAAATCGTTGCCGCGCTAACAGCACCCACGCACTCTATCAGACAGCATCCTTATGAATAGGAACATCAACGCCACTGATATGATCATCAGCAACTTTGGCGTATTCCTTGCCAGCTGCCAGCCTTTCATGGCCGTCCCCCAAAGCTAAGACAAATGACAATGATGCGCTGTCGCTGTCAGCGTCATGCCAAGGTGTAGAATGATGAATTTCTTTGCTGAATGAGCTGATAAATGAAAAATGTCTGTTTGAGAAAGGCGGCGGCGGCGAATAGAAATGTTTTTGTTGGAGCGTGCAGTTAAATAGATTTGTCATTTGGTTATTTAATATCGATTTGAAAAGTGATTCCAGAGTTGTAAATTAAGAATGTTATTTGTATTCAGCGAATAAGATAATTAATAAAGTATTTATATCGACAAGGGAGATATAAACCAGGGGTGGATTCAGGAGGGGAATTTTGGTCCAAATTTTCGGCATCTAAAAATTCATATTTTTTCAGGAACTGTAGATCAAAGATGTTCCCAATTTCATAAAAAAAAATTGGACCTCCGGACTCCCCCCTCTTGCCAAAATCCTGGATCAGCCACTGATATGGACAAATACATTCGTAAAGTGTATGAGAATGCCGTTATGTTGATCTGCCTGATTTAGAACCTTTATTCGAGGTCCTCTCCATATTCATTCATACCCGCAAATACAATCCACACTTAGCGCGCTGGACATTCCTGCTTTACGAGTTCATTCAAAATGTATACCAAATGTCCTAGAGCCGTAAATTTGTTGGAATTTATTTTCGAACCAACATTTTAGTTATTTTACATATCGATTGCGGCGCACAGCTAAGAATGTGTGAAATATTTGGCAAACTTTGCATTTTTCAAGATAAATTTTGTAAGCAAGCGCTGCAGCCAATAGCTCAATGACACTAAGAACCAAACAAAAAAATTGCAATAAACCAATTTGATTGTTGTTGTAATTGCAACAAAACTGTGCAACTTCCCGATTGACTGCAAACACCGACTGTTGTCCGGTCTCTGACTCCAACTTTGCGGTTATGGCAAAGTTTGTGTTGGTCAAACGACAACAACAACAACAACAAAAAAGGGTTCATTGGCCGCCCTTTTTACGTTGTGCCAATGATGTCGTATGAAGGCGCGCCCTTTTGCAAAACAACACTGAAGAGGTAAACAACCATTACTTTTGCCAAAATTGTATTTGGTAGTTTTAGTTGACTTTAAGTGTGTTTTGTTGCTGCTATTTATGTATAAAGATCTGCATGAATGTGACAGTTAAGCGCTATATTTTATGAGAGTTCACATTTGTGCATTGAACCCAATGAATTTATAGGTTATTTTTGATTTTTTTTCTCTTAATTTTAAATGCAATTTTGAACAATTTTATTCAGGAAATAATTTTTTTTAAATTTTATTATGTAAAAGTTGTAGGCAATTGAATTTTTTTTTGCGCACAAATTAAGCGACTTATGAATAAAATAACTCAAGTGAATTTTTCGAAAATATTTCAATTTTAATAATTCTATCTATCACCGTTTTCGAATAATCGGGGAAAAAGGTCAAACTAGCCCTACAAAAACTTCGATTAAACTAGGATCAGTACGGGACGAATTAATACCCACTCTGCTCACTTTGTATGGACTGAACTGTTCAAATTTCTATGAGCATGCCTATGAAGCAGAGATGTAAAAGAATGCATTCTTTTGCGAATGATTATTCATTTGATTTATCGCAAAAAGATTGCAGTAATTTTTTGAATTCTTTGACTGGGACTTAAAAAATAAAGTACTTCATTCTGCGACTTCGAATTCTTTTTTATACCCAGCGTACTAGTACTAGTACAAGGGTATTATAACTTTGTTGGGATAACGGTTGGTTGTACAGGTATAAAGGAATCGAGATAGATATAGACTTCCATATATCAATATCATCAGGGTCGAAAAAAAATTTGATTGAGCCATGTCCGTCCGTCCGTCCGTCCGTCCGTCCGTCTGTCCGTCCGTCTGTCCGTTAACACGATAACTTGAGCAAATAATGAGATATCTTCACCAAATTCGGCATGCGTACTTATTTGGGTTCAGAATAGATTGCTATTGAAAATGGGTAAAATCGGACCATAACCACGCCCCTTTTTCGATATCGAAAATTTCGAAAAACGTATAAAACGGGTTAATTCAATATCAGAAGCAGCTACATTGATAAAATTTGCAATATGTATTGATTTAGGTGTTCTAAGGCCGATTTTATCAAATTTTTTTAAAAGGGGCGTGGCACCGCCCACATATATTTGAAGAAATTTTCAAATTTTGACTCTCAATAACTTCAGCACAGTTTATGCTAGTACAACGAAATTTTGTAGAGGGCATACTATTGTTGTGTTAAATTCAGATATAGAAAATAAACGAAATCGCTTAGCGACCACGCCTTCTTTTTCATAAAAGTTATATTGAAAGGAGGTGGAAATATTGAAAAGTCCATATCTAATTAACTGATACCGCTATAACAATATAATTTGGTACATACATCAATTTTCATATTCTTTACATTATTTTTGCAAAATTTTGGAAAGTGGGCGTGCCACCGCCCACTTATGAGTCACGCAATTTTCAAATTCGACTGCTAATAACTTCAGAACGGTGTGAGATAGATTTACGAAACTAGGTACCAGGCATCTTATGTTTATGTAGAGTACTACCATAGAAAATAAGAAAAATCGGTGAACGACCACGCCCACTTTTGGACTAAAGTTCTCTAAACGAGAGTTAGGAAACCGGAATATGCAATATCTGTTTAACTGATAAAGATATAATGCTAAAGTTTAGTACACTCATTCACCTGATGATGTTATTAGTGATGTTTAAAGGTTTTTTGGTAATATTTTGGAAAATGGGCGTGGCACCGCCTACAAGTGAATAAACAAAATATCAACATTTCACTATTAACAAGCCACTGTGAAAATATCATAAAGATCTGCAATGAAAACTGATCTTCAAATAGGGACAAACAACATAATAAAATCCGTGGGCGTGCCACCACCCACTGTTTTAAAATTATGTAAATATTGATTAATGGACACATATATCCGTATATCAAAAATTTCACAAAATACGTTAAAAGTTATGGGCATGGCACGCCTTCTTTTCCAAAGTTATATATAGGACATGGTATCACCATTGAAAAGATTGATTGAGTACTTTTGGCTCATGTAAGCGGTTAATGCTTTATAAGCAAGGGCCGTGGCCGCGCCCACCAAATTCGCTATTGTTTAGGCTGGGAATAGATTGGTTTTTAAAATGGGCGAAATCGGATGAAAACCCCGCCCCCTTTTTCTGGAAACTAACGCTGGGTATTAAATGTTCGGTTCACCCGAACTTAGACTTCCTTACTTGTTTTCATTCATTTTTTTGTTATTCATGATTGCATTCATTGAATAAAAAGTCTCACTGAAGTCAATTGAAGTCTGTTGGTTTCATTTGAAGTCAATTTACCTGTGGCATACGAGACATGATCGTAACATATTTTTGTTGCAAATAGTTAGTGACTTCACTCAGAAAATGAAGTCAGTAAGTGACTTCTTTAAATGACTCCAAAGTCGTGACTTTAAAAAGACTTAAGACTTCATTTTTTCATTCTTTAGTCAAAAAGCGAGTCAATGAGTGCATTCAAAATTTGAAGTCATTGATTAAGACTTCAGCTGATGCATTCTTTTACAACCCTGCTATGGAGAGACTAAGTGTACCCGTTTATAACCGAAAAGATACGAAGGGACTAAACCACATTCCACCCAAATGAGATTTTAAACTCCTATAAGTATGCTACATAAACTGAATATTTGCTCACAACCTGAAATTTGCTCACAACCCTATAAGTATGCTATACAAATAAACATTTACTTATGCACAGGGGCGGATCCATGAGAGAGAGGGAGATTCGGGTTCAAACCCCCTCATCGGTATTCAAAAAGTCATATTTTCGGGAACTGTGGATAAAAGGTGTCCTCGATATTTCATAAAAAATATTGAATTATAGCCAGCCGTAGACTAAAATTTTTTTACAAATTTCGTTGGTAAACGTTGGGTGGGTGTAAAAAAATTGATCAATAAAAAAATTTTTTTTTTCATTTTTATGATTCTTTGTTTTATGTTTTGACACTTGCTTTGACATTTCAGAATTTGTATTTTTATTTTTCCAAAACCCTTTAAAAACCTCTAAAAACTAATATTAAAGTGTGAAAGTTTTATGCTATTTTTTTTGCAACTCTGAAATTAAATCATCAAAAAAAATGCTATCCTAATGACCTACGTGACTGAATAAATACATATCTACGAATTTCACGGCAATTAAATCTAAGTCCAACGTATGCCAGTTTATATACTTGTACGTGCAAAATTGTTTTTCATTCTTAAAGTTTTCATTAATTTCTGCTGAAGGATTAAGCGAGTACAACTAAGGAAGCATATTGGGTATATCGCTTGTATGCATGTGTAAGTATGTAAGTGCCTGCATATGCAAATTTAAGAATTTTTGATTTTAGACGCCCGATAGTAGGTATTTTGTCTAGACGTGATAATTACAAAATACCCAAATTACTGAGTTACTGCCCTCGCATATATCCACAAAAGGCTATGCGCTGAAATTTGTGTGGAGTGATGTCTTGGCTCATGGAATTATCAATGACTTACATATATGTACATATGTATAAGAAACAATTTCTGAAATATACAAACCGGATATCCAAATACGCTTAAGATTTTGTACCTTATATCCTTAAAACCAATATCTGCTAAAATTTCTATTCCTTAAGAGTCTTCTCATAAGTGGTTGTATAGTTTCCCTTTAATCAAATTCCACCAAAGTAAACGATAATATCTCAGGCCTCAACCTACCTTCTTTGGTTCTACATTTCTGCTACAAAAATTCACTTTTACAGTTAATCTCTTTGTGAATTTCATTTGAAAGCATTATTTCTATGTTTGTATGTATGTATGTATGTACTTCAAAAGGTTTTCCAGTCTAATCCACCTCGGCTCATTACTGCTTGTTCTATTGAAATGTATTTTAAGGGCCATTAATGTAATTACCTCTGCATAGATATGTGTGCATGTATGTAGTGAGTAACTAAAGTGAAAGTCGCTTCCTTCAAAGGTACTTTTAAATATTATTCACCTATACACATACGCACAGAAGTTGGGAATAAAAAAAGTTCGAAATAGTTCATTCGAAAATGAGGGTTAATCGAATCAGAGAGTCCCAAGAAAAAAAAAAGAAAGCTTGCCAAAAAAGCTTGCTCGTCTTTCCACACTTTTTGCGCAACATGCCGAAGTTTCGTTAATCTTACCAGAGCATTGACTGCAATATTCGTGCGATTTACGCTCATCACCTTATAATAAACTATGTACGTCTGACTGTCTGCCAGTGCCTGTTGGCTTTTCGGTTAAAAGTAAAAGTTATCATTCGATTTGCCCATGCGTTTACTGTTTGTATGTTTCAGTTAAATTTTTTTTTCTTCTTTCCGCATTTATCTCTTTTGCTAAATTTACGCTAAAAGCTTTTCTTGACTCGCTGTTGAAGTGACGATTACACTCAAGGTAGTGCGATTTATTGTCAAAAAAGAACATACCAAAACATCTGGACATTAGGTTGTCTCAATAAAAAATACTTTTAACAAATATTAAATTTTAGTAGACCTAACGAAACAAATTATTTTAGACAATAGAAAGTCTGCTCTTCATTCCTTATAAAGCTTAATATTCGAAAATATCAAGCGAAAACGATTTGCGAAACACGTCTGAATATTTCGCTCTACCAACAATTTATGTGACAAATTTCACTGAGAGTAAATTAAATTAAATAACAGTACAAATAAATAGTGCGAAATAATGATCAACACAATTACTATAATTAAGTGATATTGTGATAAGGTCAATGAATGGAAAAAAGCACGGTAGACGGGCTAGTATCGACAGTTGCTAGGACCGCAAAGCGCTGTCAATATCAGCATAATATTTTTTTTCCGTTACTGCAATAACAACAACAACAGGAAATAAATCCATTACTCGCTGCTCTCACTACTGAGAGCAACAAGTAATTTCCTTTTCAGTCGGAAGTTTTATTCAAAAGAATTTTTTAGGATACTGGTATATCTGTCAAATGATCAGCTGATTTTGTTAATTGCATTTTATTTTTAATATAATGTCAGATTAGCTTTGTTCTCGTACTTTTAAATTTTTCAAAATTTATACAATTTTTACCGAGAAAGTGTTCGCTTACACAAAACACTTGCAGCGAGAGAGTGCTTTTTGACATTTCATTGACAGAGACAGCTCAAGTTTTTACCGTAAAAAATGTTAGTGAAAAACAGCTGATCGTGCAAAGGGAAAGCAACAACAAAAATTTAAAAATTTGAACTTTTAACCAATCAAAATGTTAACAGCTGCTTTTGCAGCAAGTTTTTACTGATTCCTGTTCGGTTGAAACTTTTTGCGTTTCGAGAGAGTTTTGCGTCATTCTCATTTTATTTACACTTTTTGCAAAGCTAGTGTCAAAATTTGAAGAAAAGCTGATTCTATAATGTCATCTGGTACTGAATTCGTCCTTCTAAGTACTTTCCAGTGTTACTCGCTCGTTCTCAGCGAATTTTTAGTTTTTGACAGTTTTACTAGTTTGATTCAAATAAGTACGGGATTGATTCTAAAGATTAATGCTAAGCAGCGACGCTTAAAGTAATCAAATCAATTAGTAGCATCACCACAACCCTTTATATTTTCCCCAAATGGGTCCATCGTAGCTGGCAGCCATTCAACCTAACCTTACCTAACAACAATTTCCTTGCGTGTGAAGACAATGTACTCGTATGCATGTTTCATGCTATGTCACATCAAAAACATTTTAGGTAACCCCCGTACTTTAACAAAAAAATATTGTGAAATCATTATACTTATCTCATGTTTTCTAACGCGAAAAGTTCATTAAATAGAATTCAAATGCAAACAAATCATTAAAATTTATGAATCAATTCAAAGCAACTGAAGCGTGAAAATTTCTTGATTTTTGTCTATTTCAGTTTTTATGGAGCTTTGTATAAAATGGAGTGTAAAATCAAAGTAAAATTTAGTTGAAGCTACCATTTTTTAACGATCAAAATATGAGTGCCAATATTGTGCATTTTACAGCGATTTTCGCTTTTGTGGTAGGTATAAAAAGTTTTTATGGAATTCTGAAATTGTGTTCTTTTATTTACCTACTTTCATATAATTTTAGTGCTACATCAGTGGAACAGTTGCAGATGTGGATTGCAGTAAACCACCACGCCATATGGTAAGTTTATGGTCATTTGAAGTTAAGATTCAGTCATGCGTGAATTGTGAAAGCTTCCACCACCCAGCCAAATTCTAATCCACTGAGCGACTTGTAAAGCTTAGTAGGATACAAACTAACCCGCCCCTCATTGACCAGTTTCCACTCATAGCCCCAAATACTATTGAAGGAACAGATGTTCCGAAAGAAATATATTTAATCTCACGCACTCCCGCTGAACTTAGATTTATTTGATCGCCTTCGCTAAACTGAGCTTGCATTTATATCCCCTCCAAATAGCATCTCCATACATGCTGTCAATTGCCTGATTTCAACGATGAAGGACTCTTGGAAGCATGCGCTGAATTTCTTGGTCCGCCAATGCCACCACACCCGATGACAAGAGATGGCAATATGCCACCGCCGCCGCCACCAATGCATCTGCATGGACCACCACATTCACGTGGAATGCATCATGGAAATCCGGTAAGTTTTCGGCTGACTTTTAATTTTTTTTTTTTGACTCTTTTTTTTTTAAATCCTTCATCTGTTAACTCCTACCTTCACTCAAGTGCCTCGTCGAATGCATGTTTAACGAGACCGAAGTATTGGATGCGAACGGCGACCTTAACCAGGACAAATTTGAAGACTACATAGCTGCAACGATGGACGATGAAGAATTGCTGACGGTTATAAAAGAATCATTTGGCACTTGCGCTGAAAAAATTAGTGAAATTAAAGACGAAATTGAGGAGATGAGTAAACAAATGCATAATCACGGTGTATTGGCAAATTGTTCACCCTTCGCTTCTGTGGTATATCATTGCATGAAAATGGAAATACACCAAAATTGTCCAGCTTCCTTATGGAATGACACTGAAGAATGTAACGAAGCACGTGAACATATTACCGAATGTTTAGAAAAAAAATCTGTTTAAATAAAATAAATTAATAATATTCTTTGACTGTTAAAATATATTATCTGTAATTAAAAAAAAAAAACCATTTCTAAAGAATTAATACAAAATTTCTATCTAGATTTTTGAACCTGAAGAAAGTGTTAAATTTCCTTTCTTTCATAATACTAGTAAGAATGTTCTTAAAATTGTCATTTACCCATAAACCTATATACTTTTGGAAAGGTATTTTCTTTAGCTATCCATTGGTGTATGGTTTAAGCATCGGACTAAAGTCTAAAGTTGAACTTCAATTGCATTTTTCAGGGCTTACTGTCAAAATCAGCTGTATGGTTAAACGTCAATAGCTTTGTTAGCGTACATTAAATTTTTTTTAAAATTTTTACTGAGAAAGTAGCTGTGTTCGGTGGCGCAAAACACTTGCAGCGAGAGAGCGCATTTTGACATTTGATTGACAGAGAGAGCTACAAGTTTTTACTGTGGGAATTCCACTCCGTAAAAATTGTAAATGAAAAACAGCTGATTGTAACAAGGGAAAGCAATAACAAAAATTTAAAAACGTGAACTTCCAACCAATCAAAATGGCAACAGCTGTTTTTGCTGCAAGATTTCACTGACTCCTGTTCGGTTGAAACTTTTTACTTTTTGCATTTCGAGAGAGTTTTACGTCATTCTCACTTTACTCGTGTTTTTGAAAGTTTTGTACGCGAACAAAGCTAATGAATGCTGATGAAAATAAAATTTTGGGCTACTTGGGGTGGGACGTAGACCAGCAAATATTACAGCCCCTATATCTTTTGAAAATTTAGTATACCCATCAAAAATCTGTAAAAAACCGATTTTTCGTTAACTTGAAAATACTGCCGATAAGGCAATGCGAAGCCAAGCGGGATCCATGAAGAAGAACTCGTGTGACGGAGTTAAATTCGGTTGCAGGTTACCAGAAACATCGTTCATCCGGAAACATTGTAGGTGGGAGCTAATCTCATTTGATGGCATTTTCGCGCTAGCCTACGCATTTTGCGCAAAAAATAGTGAAAATTTAATAATTGCTTAATGCCTTTCAGCGCAGAAAGTAAATTAAATAAATAATCAAATTAAACCACTCCAAATCGTAACTGAAGCATGGACATTGTAGTTTTTGTACCATCCCAATTAAATATCACTTCCTATAAAGCTACGCTGTTTGCTGAATTTAAATTCAGTTGAAGTTATTAGATTTTAGTGACAAAATTATGAAAACGAATATTGCGTGTTTTACCGCGATCTACGCTTTAGTGGTGGGTATAGATATCAATTTAAAAGATTTTAGTAAATTGATTTGGTATTTGTTTTTAGTGTTACATTAGGGCAGCTGGTGCAGATGTGAATTGTATAACGCCGCCACGGCACATTGTAAGTGAAGGAAATTTGTAAAGTTTTGATTCACTAAACTACTTTTCTCTAAAATAGCCTATACACATGTGTTGCCCAGTACTAGAACTTAATAACGCTGACGTCATACAGAAATGCACTCAATTAGCTGGCCCACAGCCTAAAGCACCCATGACAAAAGAAAATAATGTGACGTCCGGCACAGACTCAGGAATGCATCCGCCTTCAAATTTGAGACGTGGATTTCCACCAACTGTGAGTACATTTTTCTCACTATCAACCGAGAAAAGGTTCTGATATTTACTAAATTTTTTAAACCTATGTATTTTAATTGATTTTGCTTCATTATTTTCACCAACCGTCACATCTCCTCTCTCCTAAACTAGTGTCTCGCTGAATGCTTTTTCAATATAACCGAAGTGATGGATGAAAATGTCAACCTTAATCAAGAAAAGTTCGATGAATTAGCTGACAGATTGATAAAGAACAATACAGATTTAGCTACGGTGGCTAAGTTATCATTTGCAACTTGCGCTAGTAAAATAAGTGGCATAAAGGAGAAAATCGCCGAAAAATTAAAGGAACATAGAGAATATACGAAAAACCCAGCAATTCGTGGTAAGAATCCAGTGTGTGCGCCCATTGCTAGTATGATCTGGGCATGTGTCAATATGGAGATGTTCCGAAATTGCCCCACCTCTGCTTGGAATAATAATGAAGAATGTAATGCATCACGTGAATTTGTCAAAGAATGTAAGAAAGATAAAAACTGATGTTTCAATAAAAATTAATAAATTTTGAACAGATGTTATGTACAGCAAAAAATTTCGAAAGCAGAGAGTCTTCTAGAATAGTATGTACCTACTTCAGTAGCTTTGTTCGCTTAGAAAAATTGCAAAAAGTGTAAGTAAAGTGACAACGAAACGCAAAAAGTAAAGAAGTTTCAAGCGAACAGTTGTGGAATTCACTAACTTTTAGCGATTCGATTCGGTTAAATTTTTCGAGATTTTCAATAGCGATTCTGTCACTTGCACTATCGAATATGCGATTTACTAACTTACCACAGAAGTCAGTACAAACTTGCAGCAAAAACAGCTGTTGGCATTTTGATTGGTTAAGAGTTCAAATAAGTATTTAAGTAGCTTTTTAGGCGTTAAAATTATACCAAAGCGCATTGAAAACTAAAAATAAATCTTTCAAAAAGATAATAAATTTTTCCAATTAAAAAAATGAATATATCGAAAAACCAAAATTCAATTGTTTCGTTATGGTATGGTTATGACTATGACGTAATGAAATGCACCATTAAACTATTGCATTGATTTCCTTAGGGTTAGTTTGATCCTTCTGACGTGCTGAGCTGTTTGATATCACTGAAACGTGCTCATTGACTTTGCTTAAATGCCAACTTGGTGATAAGAAATATGCTCACTCCTTCCCACCCGCTTCCATTTCACTTTTTTTAAAAAATTTCTATTTCATTGACATTTTATTTCATTTCTTTATACACCCACAAATAATTCGCACTCCATCCAGCACCTTCCCTTCAATTTCATTTTCTCACTCAATGAAGTGTTAAATTCAATTTAAACTGCCTTAACTTGCTTATCGCCAAATGCGCCATCAACCAGCCATATGTCCCAGGCGCATGTGCGTTAGCAGTCTGATGTTCACGTATGACACTATTGGGCCACTTTAGTTATTTTTACCATCATCATTTACAACTTCGAATAGCACGCGTGCAGACGTCTCACTATGGCGTCTCTGGAACAGGAATTCGATGCATTTTTTGCTGATTGTCGGAAACAAGGATTCACGGCAACTGAAATGCGTGCCATATGTCAACCGTTGTTGCAACGTCGAAACAAAAGATTTTGGCTGTTGTTGGGCAGTTTGATGGTCATACTAACTACCTTGTACTTACTCTATAATTATTGTGATGAATTTAATTGGTTTCTTAGTGCTATTGGACGTTTGGTGTTGATTCAATTGTTACCCTTTTGGGATTGGACACCATTGTATAATAGTCGGTGTTTGATTGAGCGTGCGGTGGATACGGTCGACGCAACAACACCAATTGTGAGTTTAGGCCGTTATGAGACCGATGCTGGAAATTGTGTGCTCTGTGAAACACTTGGTGAGTAAATGAATGTTGGTAGGTAATCATATTTGTTGCTTAACACATATTTAATTTAAACATTTATTTAACTTAAAAAAAGATATTTAAAATGTTGGTCAATCTTAGTCATATCAAATAAAGATTTTAGCTGAAATGAAATGTGACAGGGTCCCCCTTATGAAACAAAAATTAAATTAGTTGGTGGTATTTATTTAATTTAATTAAAATTTAAATATTTACTTAAAAGAATCATATTTGTTGCTTAACACATATTTAATTTAAACATTTATTTAACTTAAAAAAAGACATTTAAAATGTTGGTCAATCATAGTCATATCAAGCAAAGATTTTAGCTGGAATGAAATGTGACAGGGTTCACTTATGGAAAAAAAATTACGTTGGTTGTTGGTATAAAGAATTTTTTTTATTGTTACAATGTCACCCTGTGTCAACTATTTTATTCACAAACCATAGCATGGCTGTGACAATAAGTGAAAATAGCCAAACTCAAGTTTGAAGTAAGCGTTGTGATATCGCACCCCAGACACAAACCGTGATTTGAAAATGTTAAACTGACGTTTGCGTATCACAATTTGTATTTTAGAGTCAAGTTTAAGTAGATAAAACTATTTCAATTTGACTTTGACTATGAGCCATTCACTGTCTTTGGTTGAGGGTAACTTGGGGTCGGTACAGAATTGTCAACTAAACTTTCGTTCAGTGGAAGAGTGAGGCTAGATGAAGTCAATTGGTAAAATTAAAATAAAGTTTTATCAACTTAAACCATAGTTTTCGTGCATTTCTTCTTCTTATTCTAGAACGCATATCAACCGCATCAAATGTGACATTCTCATACCTCGAAGCAACATACTTGGAACGCGGCTTACCAGTTATTGTTACCGACTCACATCAACCACGCTCACTCGACAACTTTCTCAACGAAATGTACGCTGCACCAGCAGACTTCCTCGAGAGTAGTCCTTGTGATATCTCAACGAATTTAATGTTAAAAAAAATGTTCAATTTGGAATTGGCGCTGGACAAAATCAAAAATGCTTCTCCCAGCAACATAGCCAACAAGTGGTTTTTACAATTTCGTAATTGCCAAAGACGCGCTGTAAAGGCATCACGTCACTTTGTAACACGACCCTACTACTATCCTCTGCATTTGGAGCCATTCTATTCGAGTTGGGGGTTAATGTCACAAAATTATGCCAATGAAAAATTACGTGACATTTACTTACATGGTTTAATATTTGTACAACAACTTTATGGTTACTTTGACATACGTCTCAAGCCAAAGCAACCGTGTGACGCAGCTTGTCCTGTTGTGAATATACGTTTGGATGCGGGCGAGTGTCTGATTTTCTCAACGGATATATGGACTATGAGCTATGGCACCGAAACTTTGGACAGCCGAGCTGCATCGATAGCAACAGTTTTGGAAATTGATTGGCAGTTATAAGAGAATAACTTTGATTAAGGTTAAATAAATTTTTAAACTGTTTCTAGTAACAGGCTTTTTCGAAAATAAACTGTTGTTGTAAATCAAGTTAGGTTTAAACATTTTGGAGGATATAATGCGCTATTGAGGTTTTTGATACAATTGCATGGGGTCAGACTTTAAAAGTTAAATGTCGGTGTATGAAACTATGGTTGAGTGTTACCACCCTAATCCTTTCGAAATCTGTCTAGATCATGGCAAAATCGACCTTGTTTTGAATTTCTCGAATTGAGCAGGAATGTTAATGGTGACATAGCCATATCCAGATAAAACAGCTGATCCAACCTTATTGGTAATCAATGTAATCGGTTAATGGTGGCATACCATAACGCTAACGCCATAACCATACCATAGCCAACCAATTCAATTTTCGTTTGTCTGCCATATCCATAAACAGCTGATAGCTATCATGCAGCGAAGTAAAATGAATTTACTCTCAGCTGTCGGCAATTGTCAGCTGTTTATGGTTATGACACCAGTAATCGACGATAATAGATGTGGTTAAGAATATACATAATATGGTTATGACTATGGTTTATGGTTAAGGAAGTGTGTATACGCTTTTTATGCCTAAAGCTAATGCCTTGAAAGTTAGTTATAGTTCTGCTAGTAACCATTTTTTTCAATTCATATTTTGTTACCATTTCACAAAAACTTAAAAGTACTTCACATATAGTACATACATAAATTAAATTAAATAAAACGATTAATGAATACTTCAAGTACAAAGAAATCTTAAACACTTAAGAAATTCAAAATCAGCGCACTCCACTGCCACCTCACGCTTTGCGATTTTTAGCCTCTACGAGTTTCTGCAGCGTCGCCGTCAAACTATTGATCGCATCAATTTTCAAACGTTCAATCTTTTCTTGCTGCACGAGCGTCATTTTCTGGAATTGCATTTGTTCCTGATGCAACTCCTTTTGGCATTGTATCTTCTCACGTTCTACTTCCAACTTGCGTTCAAAATAATCCTTCCACCACATACCATCGCCGCCGCCGCCGCCATCTGGTGCGGCCGCATTGATCACAGGCGGCTGAAAGTCATCACAATCACGCGCATGCGCACCCCCCTCATAACCATTCGAATGTGATATTTCTAGCGGCAATTCAGCGGGATTAAATTCCAATTTCGGTTGCTTAAACTCCGACATACTTGTTGAGTCATCATCAAATTCATCATTCGATTTATCATTCATATTCGCATCGGCAGTGTGAGCCAACAAAGCCAATTGATTCGCATCGCCATATTGTGCCAATAGATCGTTCGCGGATATTTGTTGTGCTGTTGTTTGCTGTTGTTGGTGATGATTGATATCACGTTTTTGATGAAAGGTCATTGGTGGCGGTTGTGTTAGTGTTTGTTGTTGCAGCTGCTGTTGTTGTTGTTGTTGTGGCATTATTGGCTTGGCATGGCGCATCGGTTGTGGCGGAAAATTGTACGGCTCAAACTTACGATCTTTCAAATATTTGTGCATATCCTCGAAGAATTCCCAATGTACATAGCCACTAGTGTTTTTCTTAGGTAAATTTTTTGTGTAGGTAATTAGTATATTATGCCATTTCTTTTGTACCTTAGCGGCGCTATGACGGTAACCCATTTTATGCAATTGCCGTGTGCAATGCAACCAGAGTGCTGTGCGTTTTTGTCGTCCTTCGGTAAACATACCTTGCATGGGTCCGCGTATGTGTATGAGCGCTCGTGTCGCCTCTGTGGTCCAAGCGCGTTCGTAAGAACCTCGTGCGCTAAGGTTTGCATTATTCCCATTCGTATTGTTAGCAGCCTCTCCTTCGTCATCATTGAATTCTTCAGAAAATTCGAGATCATCATCGCTGATTTGGTAGTAGTCTGGAAAAGGGAATAATATTTTTGGTTAGATCTTTCGTTGGACATTAGATTATAATGATAGATTTGTCTTGAGCTTGAGCTATTGAAAATTTCTGAGGAGATGCTTATTTCTGAAGAGAATCTGTATAGTAAGTTCTCAAGCAAAGACACAAACCCTGATTCTAAAAGTTAAAAGTAGATAAAATGGATGACTATGGTACTATCTCTTCTGTCAGCAAAGCAAACAAGGATTTTCCAAAGGTCAAGGTTGAACTAACATTTCCTTTGCAATACTTTCAAATACATAAACACATTCATTTGCTCACTTGTGGTGAAATTAGTTCTATATTTATTTATTCACCACATGCATATGTATACCGCCCAGACGCAACTCAGCTAGAGTCCTCGCTCTCACAGCTTCAGCCCTATCAGTTCTACATACATATACCATTTTGCATATTCAAATTATTTCGCTATTCTCTTAAGAATGAGAGGTGGATGGAAAAAGTGAGCAAAGGCAAATGGTAAAATCAAAGAAAGGGAGATACATTGAACAAAACAAATTAATCCGAACGTGGACGATATTAAAATCTAGTGCTTGTACACACACACAATCGTCCATACATTCAAACATACATTTCTACCGCTGCACAATGGGTCAAAAAGAAAACATTTTGACCCATAATTATAGTCAAATTAAAATAGCGTTTTTACCTACTTAAACATGATTCTGAAATAAACACATACATACATTTGAAATGCAGTTTTAATTTTGAACTGACGAATATGTAACAGCTATGATATGGTTTGTGCACAAAATAGTTGACACAGGTTGACATTGCAAAACATAAAAAATTTCTTGGTGCCCTCAATCAACTTATTTTTTTTGTATAGGGGGGACCCTGTTAGAATTCATTTTAAACTTTTGCTTAATATGATTATGATTGAGTAGCATTTTAAATGTCTTTTGAAGATAAATAAATATTTTAATAAAAATAAAATTTAATACATACATACCAGCAACTAACTTAATTTTTTTCATAAGGGGGACCCTGTTACAATGAATTTTAGGTAATACTTTTGCTTAATATGACTATGATTGTCTAACATGTTTAATGCCTTTTAAAGCTAAATAAAGATTTTAATTAAAATAAAATTAAATAAATACCACCAACTAACTTAATTTTTTTACATACGGCGGACCCTGTTAAAATTTATTTTAGCTAAAATCTTTGTTTAGTATGACTGATTGGCAAACATTTTTAATTTTTTTTAATTTTAATTAAAATGCCTGTCAAGCAATGACTATAATTATGGGCCTTTGCATTCTGCGTCAAAAATCAACTTATATTTGTTTTATAAATTGTATTGTTAATGTCAAGTATTCAACATCTTGCCCCATTGTGCAACACACAATTGAATGCCAATATAACGAAAATCACAACAATTTCTTTCTTGTTTTGCGCATTCATACTACCGATGCTGACTAAATCGACGCAGGTAAAAAGTATAAATCGATTTAAGTAAACGGTAAATTCACGTGCTAGATTTTCAAGCGAGCTAAATTTAAGTAGAACCACGAGGCTGATAACAAAACACAGAATATTTAAACGCACAAACAAACACTCGTTGCACATATTCCTTCATACTTATGTTTATCCGTACATGCATTAGAAGATATTGAAAAATAAACACATTTTTGCTAACTTACTATTATCACTCTCCAAGGTATGAGCCGTTGGTACAGTTGGTTGTGACATTCTTAAGAACTTTGCTTCATAAATAATTAATTTTACTTTATTTTTAGAGTGTTGGAAAAAATCGATTGATTTTTGTTTCTTTTTGCTTTTTTTCTTCTCTTTTTCTGTATCTCACTTAGCTTCAGCCGTAACCTGTACACTAGATCTACTTCGTAGCGATAGTTTTCTCTTACTAATTTCATCCTGTCGCAGGCGTCCTAATGATGCTGTTAAAAATGTTTTCTCAACCACAGCTTCTCGTCGTCGTAATCATTTGCTAGGTATTTGTGTGATTTACTGTTTGTTGGTGTTGTCAGTTTACGCTCTCGGCATTAGATCTGCTCTCTGTATTCAATTCGTTTTGGGTCTGTGTCTGCAAGCGCTTAAGGGGCGGCAAACTTACTACTAAATATTTTACTTGGCTTGCTTTTGCTTAGCGACAGGATGCTGTAGGAGGAGAGCATAAGTATGTATGTATTTGTATGTGTTCGGTTCGTTCAGACTGCTGCTGTTCGTGTTAGCATCAACAATACCGTTAATCTAGCAAGCGCTCATCAAGGGTGCAACTCAGTAGACAGGGGAGATTAGGTATTAAGAGACTCATAATAATAGAATAAATATGTACATAGGGAATTATGAAGGTGAAGCAAGTATTTATAGAAAATAGCATAAAGTGCATTAGGCAATATTAAGTGAAAAACTACCCTCTGTAGGTTGATGTAAAAGGGTAAAGGTGCAGTGAAACACGAAACTAATCATAGATAATACTAAGTAACTGACAACTACATATGTAGTGTTATCAGACTGCAATCGAACTAGTCCGAAAGGACCGCACTAATTTACAACTACAGTTATCAGATTGAAATGAACTTATTCCAAAGGAATGGGCGTGTATTTGAAAATACCAAGCAAAGCAGCACAAACCACCAAAAAGCTGAAAGGCATGCAAAGCACTTACTTATTCTGTCCGAACCCACCCAGTAGATATTGCAGAAAATCAGCCTATCAGCTTCTCATTCAACTAATATACATACATATGTATGTATGCATGTAACAGTACTTCGCACTACTTTGTGAGCGTGTCCATTCATGGTGCAGGCCCGAACAGGACAGTACTGATGATGCCAGTCCTTTGAATCCGTGATGCTTCATGCGATACCAGCGCGACTACCGCTGTAGCAATTTTCTGGACCTGGCTAATTTTATTGCTAGTGGGATTGGCCACCTCATTTTGGTCTCGAACTGCACGAATAAGTCCTTTTTTATGCTGACGGATCGCCTGTCCTAACAGGAATCCATTTGTCTCAAAGCTAACATGCTAACAACTCATATTCGGGCATCGACGTGGACTTGGTATAACCAGTACATCCTTATAGAAAACAGAAGACAGGTAATAAGAGGTATCATATCCGGAGATCAAGCATCGCGCTGCACGTGCATTTTAGTCGTCTTTTACGACCTGTATGTCCATTTAGGCAGGGGGGTGGCGAAATAACAGCCCTTGGTCGGGGAAGACTCGAATCATTCCGGTACGTAGAACCGGCTGTCGTGGGAATGTCCATCTCCGGCATATTCTGAACCCTCAGCCGCGTTTTCCTTATGTTGTCCTCGTAGTAATAAAATCAGGTGTTGCACACCACTGCATGCTTCATGTCTTTTTTAGCTCTACTACATAGCGCATCTATTACAATTCATGCAACAGCTGTTTTTGACAATCAACAACCGCATCGTTTGCAAGTATTTGGCGGATGGACAATCTATGGAATTTCTTTTTCGAGCTTATTTTTTATAAATTTTAAGTGAAATTCCAATTTAATAACAAAAAAGAGTAGTGAAAACTATTTTCAAAAAAACAATGAGTACTAACGCCAGAGTAATGTAAGTATAAATACCTCTTAGGTTAAGAAAAATAAAACAACTATTTCTCATTACATTACAGCACCGACTGGAAGCGCCTATGGCAATTGGTATCCGGCATACACCACGAAACGCCAGAGAGCACAGTGCGTGAAGAATTGATGAATGTGTCTAAAGAGCTACAAGATGGTGTGCTACAATTTCGCAAACGATCTGCGTCAAATATAAAAATAGAAGATTTACTGAAGGAGAAAAAGCAGCTGAAATTGCTGCAATTCACACAAAATTTACAAGAGCTTTTGGTAAGCAAAATTGTTTATTAAACTTGGCTGCATTTTGTGTAAAATACAAACTTTCATTTTATAGGATCTGGAATCGCAACAATGCTGGGAAATACTTTGTTACTATCTTACCAATGAATATCGTGGTTCAGCTAGCTCGCTAACCACACACATTTCATCGGAGAGTAATATGAGCAAACTGTTGGATGATATATGGGGCTATTACACACTGGAACGCATGATAGTATTGAAAATCGTTAAAAATATGTTACTTTTCTATAAAGTTCCCAATCATCCGTATCACATGCAATACAAAGAATTGCTCAATAAAATAACGCTTCCAAAACTACGCGACTCCTATCTAAATCAGTTGGAGCAACTTATCAATGAGTATCCACCTAGTCAATTGGCGAATGGTGAATTTTTCGATTATCATAAGCGTTTGATTGTTTGGTCAGAGGGTAATGCACGTGAAATCAATGAAGTGGTACACATACTGCTACTCATCTGTGAGCATTTACCATTTGAATTGAAGCATGTAGAGAAGTTATTCGATTGCTTTAGACAGCATACATTTGGACGTCAACAAAGCTATTTAGATTTTGGAAAACCTTTACATAATGAGCTTATGACCCGTTTGGCTTATTCGGAGACCATGTTGCTATTGAAGTGTATTGATTTGCCGGATAATGCTTCAACATTGGCGCTTAATATTATTGATGCTTTGGATAAGGAAATAATACGAATGTATCATAATCCAGAAAATGGTCCACTTCTACTAGCATGGATGTTACTGAAGATGCGTTTTACAAAAGCTATTGAAGATCAGGAAGCTTTTTTGCCTTGCCAGTTAATGGGAAAGCGAGCAATTGACTTGAGATGTTTTGAATATCTATACAATTTGCTAAAAAGTTCTATGTTCAAGGTGTGTTAATTTTTTCTAATTCCTGCTTTTCTAAGAGGTACTTATTTGTTTTCCCCCTCACATCCGTAGGACGACAGCTTAGTATCTCGCATCACCAGAAGAACTGTGTACAATATGCTTACACACATGTGCGATTTCTTTGATGGTGATGGGTCGTGTGCGCGTCATGCTTACATATATGAATTGCTATGTGAACTGCTTTCATGGCCGTCATTGGCTAAGGATTTTTGTTCTGAGGAAGGTAAGCTAATCCCATATCCACACTTGCCGACGAATACTCTTGATGACTTCTGATCAAAAACTACAAATTATTGCAATTTAAAAAAAATTCAAAATGTTTCTTCTGTTTTTTTTTTTAGAAAAGGGGGTGCGTTCACTATTCAATACGCTTTTAGAGACATTTCCTTCAGATTTTGTACACCTTTCAATGCTAGCAAATTCATTAACCCAAGCGGGGATGTCCACTTATGTAAGATTTCCTGCAAAATTTCCAACACTTACCGAAATAATTTATTTTTATTCCTTTTTACACCACTAGATCAAAAATCAACTTGAATCTTTGCCTATATTTACTGATTTGTACGATGAAAGTAAACATCCTTTACGTGCCATCAATGAAGACGATTTCGTACTCACTGCCGATATAAAACCATTTCCACATTTAGATTTCATTATACCCTCTAAAACAACGGCAGCGATAATGTCACGCCCCGAAGGCTATTGTGTACATTTTCGTACCTCACTCAATTATTTTGTGGTATTGCACCATGAAATTAATTGCTTGCTCGCAGAGACAGTACAAAATCAAGGCGATTGGCATTATAATGAACGTGCCCGACGTATCAATGCAGGTCTCGAGTATTTGCAAAACGTGCTGCGGCGTACAAAATCACTTAGTGCCATCAGTGCTGAAATGGTACATCCCACGGAGATGTGTATTGATTTGTTGAACAAATTTAAACAAGTAGCACAACCGCCTGTACAAATGTTAGCAAATTGTTTAAATGTTTGTACTATGCTATTGCCTTTAGTGGATGCGGAAATTTACGCTCGCGTCATTAATTTGCATATTTTACCAGCGATTACGAATGAAACTCTCGATAGTTATAAAGATTATGCGCTCGGTATATGTTTTGATTCACGTATAGTTGGCTCTTATTTGATTGATGTGGAGAAAAAGTTGGAGCGTTATGATTTTCTAATGGCTTACTTGGGATTTTTGCGGGCATATACAAAGGTAAATTTTAAGTTCTTTTTTACTTCACCCTTCACCCATGTATGTGGATAAAAGGGTTTTATATTGAATTAACAGCTCTTGTCCTTATAAAAATCGAGTCATATAACTATATTAATTTTTTCCATATATCCACAGTTGCAACGCAATAAATTTTTCAAAATCGAAATACCGGGCCTAATATTTTTACTGCGCGAAGTGTTTCCACACATGCATGCATGGGGCTTTCAAGAGCAATCGGAGCGACACAAAATATATACAGAAATCATGGGATTCGTTTGTGATATTTTAGATACGGTAACCAGTCTAGGTGATAAAAATGAAAAAATTAATTCCGAAAAACAATTTCTGCGCGACATTTGTTTGTACTGTTTATCAAATTTGGAAAATGGCATGGTTATATTGAGGTAAGATTAGTTTTTAAATATTTTTCATTTATAAAATGATACTTTTTTACAGATTTGTCGCACTGGGGAATGCTTACTTGCAACACTCCATGGAAATGGAATCAAATTGGATGATACAACAATCGCATGGAATTGTATTACTAGTGCGCCTAGCTATGCGCATACTCATGCAGCTATTACGTTTAAAAACGACCACGACTGAATCAACCGAATTAACGCCACTTGAAGCTCTTATCTATACACAGCCAAAACAGCGCGATACTTTACGCATCATACCAGTTGTTACTAGTTATATGAGTAATATATTTGATCGTTGGTTACCCATATTATCCTGCCGGTTGCTGCGCCGTATTGCACTCGAATTTAATATGTCCTTATTGGCATGTCTCGACATGGAACCAGATCAAATACGCCTTACGTTTTTGCAACGTCTGCCAGATGAATTAGAAAGTGATTCGCTTAAAGTTGCCATACTTGAATTAGTCGAGGCTTGCATTGAGAAGCAGCCAGGCGTAACAGAGGCCTTTTTCAAAGTCAATGCCACACATGAGAAACGATTTTTGGGAAAAGAAGCCGGAGTACAAATTGCTGATAGCATTCTAACTTTTCTCGAAGATTATCTTGAAGCTGTAGCGAAAGATCCACAAGCGGTAGAACATACACTACCAAGTAAAATAATGAATATCTTTCATTCGCTCTGGAAAAATGGAATGCAAAGTTTGGTGGAGGATCTTACTAAACGTCCCAAATTTTGGTCACAATTATGCAATCCACTCTTCAGTACATTGGGCACAGATGTGCGTGTATATACGCAACTTTTAAATATATTATCAATTGAAATATTTTCCATCACTCCGGATGGTAATAGTGAGCTGAAAAATGTAATTTTACGCTTTTTTGATGGCGCCAACTTTAATAAATGGCTTAATTATGTGTTCGATATGCCCAAAACACCAGCTGCTGATCCATATACTGCAGTAGAGCTATTTAATGAAGATATCCCGGAGTGGCTTTGTCGTTTGGCGGCATTCAAAAGTTTTCTTATTATACTCTTAAAAAAGCAGCCACTTTTTATTGAGTTGCCTTCAAAGCAACTAAAGAAGTTAGCTGAGCAGACACTGGTAACGCTAGTGGATCGCGCTGATTTTATTGAAGATCTACGTCCATTTATCGTACTCAGCGAATTGTATTTGTTTGTTTTGCTCAGCTTTAAATTGTCATACACTGACACAACGGAAGAAGACACTGAAATGTTAAAACAAATTACTAAACTTTTAAATCGTATATCATCCTGTTATGTGGATTTGCACGTACGTGCCAAGGAAGCTTGTCTGGCCTTCACCATCAAATGTGCTGATTTATTAGCTGCTGAATTGGTAAATGACACGAATTCAGCTCTCAATTTCTTATACTCTGCTGTGAGCATTATTTGCACTGAATTACAGAACTTAGAAAATAGTGCACGTGCCGAAAAGCAAGCTAAACTAGAACTTGAAAATATACAGCAAACTTCAGCAAACTCGCTAGTATTGAGTTTAAATTTACTCAAGACAGTTGCAAGCATATTTCATGATTGCGGTCCTGGTAACTGGGATTTACCTTTCATTGTTAATAAAGTATTTCAGCGTCTATTGAGCTGCACTAGTTCGATACTTCAATTGCGAAGCAAACAAAATCTGACCGTTGAGTTATTGGATGTTCTGATTGTATTCGCCAAAGGCAACTGCTCATCCGAGTTTTTGCATTGTGATGTTGGCGATTATTTGTGGTTGAAGTTGTTACCACCAAAGGATTTACTGCAGAATAATTTCGCTGTGATTGAACAAACGAAAGTAGAGGAAAATAGTTGGACTGTACAAAAATGGTGGACTGTTTATACCCGTGGCATCACTTTGGTTACAATTCTATTCGAGAAACACAAACATCATTTCGTTAAAAATGCTTTGCAATTTGTTGGTATTCATGAGGAATATTTAGTGGACTCATTATTATTGTCTAAACAAACTTTAGAGCCACCTGCAATGGAGTTGATAAAAAGCGCAGTTACCTTGGTATCGAAGTTGGTGGAATTCGAAACATTGTGGCGTTTGGAGCACTCGCAGTCGTTGTTTAATGTAATGGTGAGTAGATGTTTAGTACATAAAAAAGCAAAGAAATTACTTAGATTACAAGGCTTATTCTAATCGAGATAAGTACGTTAGGGGGTGGAGTGTATTTTAGATTTTCGTTCATACCTACAAAAAATCTTAACTTATTTGTTCATTTACATTTTTTTCTCTTCCGCAGCGCGCAGTGCAAGTGTTAATGGGTCACTGCATCTCAATGTTTCATCAACCAAAAAATCTGAAATGCCTAATTGTGGGAAGAAACTTGCAGCTGGATATATTATCTGACATTGAACGTCCTGGATTTACCGATGAAGTCATCAACGCTTTTAATAAGTAAGCATTCATGAATAGTTCGAGTATACTATTATAACACATATCTAATAATTCACATTTTGTCATCATTCACAGTCTTACGGAAATAATAACATTATGCGTTCAATGTCTACAGCGTTTTAGCCCTAAGCTTTTGGACTTGATATGTGCCCCAGAATTTTTGGTTACCAAATATGAACCAATCTTCGAAATACATTTTGGTGCTCCCAAATTAAATGAAACTGCCATAACGTTGACTTTTGGTACTGTACTAAGCATTGTTGGAGTTTTTACAAAAGTACTGAACTTGGTATGTAAATTGAGAGCAAATATTAAAATAAAATTTAGCTAAGGTATGGTTCTTTCTATATTGCAGCAAGGCCATGGTTTCCATGAGGTACCGCTTAATGTGATACCAACAAACTCCAATGATGCTGCCAATATCTCACAACCCGGTACAGCTGCGCTCGCTCGCACGCAACGTCAATTTTCCAAATCTGTTTCCATTACATCGGTTTCATCCGCCAATTGTCCACCCAATGAATTGTTGTCCAATCTCGATGGTGAGCTTTGCTTGCTTGCATTAGAACACATTCTTATGCTATCCGCTTCACAGAGCATGCTAGCTCTGAAAAATCCTTATTTGCCTGCACGTGAAAAGCAAATTGTAAGGCGTGAAATAAGTACAGAACTATTGACTTTCCATGAATTTGTACGGAAAAAAGTATTGATCGAACATCGCGAACATCGTGAAATGTGGTATCGCCGTAAACATGGTTTAGTGTATATGCAAATGGGTGTTGGGAGCGCAGTCTCTGGTAGCAGCGCTACAGCTAGTAGTAGCGGCACTACAACTTTGACACGTGGGCACACATCAAATACTATATCCACTGCGCGTCGTCACTCTAGCGATTTGCGTGTAAATGTTGTACGTCGTTTACATTTGCAGCAAGAGCACAATCGTCAACATCAACCACAGCAGACACCTTCGACATCGAGTGGTAATGCCTTCGAAATGTCACATGTGATAAGCCCAATTGGTGCTGGTGGTAGTCGAACACAGGATGTACCACTTCAACAACAACAGCCAGCAACAGTTTCTTCCACACCTCAACTTGCACGTGCACCACTACGGCGTCAAGGTGATCCAGCGCCAAAAACTGTTGACGTAAAACGTAATTACGGTACAGAAAGTGCAAGAAACAGCAGTGAAAATAATAATCAACCTTTGGAAGAGGATGAAGATATACAATACTTTCCACCAGAAGAGCCTAGCTATACACCTTTATCCTATGTTCAGCTAGTCGAAGAAGATTATTTGCATTTCATGTCAAATCTATTTACGGTCATATGCCAAAGTGATTGACATATTGCTTAGTTCAGCTGCAGGCATCAGCGAAGAAATATGTTATTATGACGCTTTTATTCTCGCTCTTTGCCAACGACAACATTATTACTAAGTTCTTCTTTAAGTTTATGCAGTTTTGTAATATGCAGAATTTAAGTATAAGTAATATACATTTTACGAGAATACAATTTTCTATGAAGCTATGAGTAAAATGGCATTCAAATTAACGCAGTTATTACGCTCCTTCTTGCTGACCTTTTTTGCCAGAACAGCTTCCATCGGCAGGCGATCAACAACATTCTGACTGAGTCGGTAAGTGTCTGCATCAACTTCCAAAAATTAAAAAAATTGATGTATAAAGTGCCGTAGTACCAATACATTTAGTGACGACTGTATGCACATATGAACATATCCAGGTACGTGACGGCATGTAATCTCTATGGCAGCTGTCCAAATGCGTAAGTGATCAAATCGGGCCGGCATATGTATGTCTACTATATACATGGATATGTATATTTGTTCATGTGACGTATACAAACGAGCCCCTAAAAATACCGAATGAGCGTTGAGAGTTCGTGGTCGCTTTGCTCTAGTCTTTGTTGCTCTAACTGGTTCTTTTTCGAAAAGGTCTTATTAAAATCGAGAGTTGTTGATAGTATGTATGTATTTATACATATGTATAATTGAAGGGCGAGAGTCCAAAAGGGCCTAACCCACACTTTTTTCGAAATTGAGTTTTTAATTTTTTCAGTTTGCCAAAACACGTCTTGTGACGTAGGCGTTGACCAAAAAATTCTAAAAAATTTTTTGAATTTTTTATGAATTTTCAAAGTTGGCCGAGGTCCTAACCCACGGGGTAGCGAGAGTGCAAAAGGGCCTAAGCCCTCATTGCGCCTTATGGGGAAACCGTGTTTTTGTTCATATCGCTCAAGTTTAAACAAAAACCATAAGTCTGCGACGACATCTATGGTGTTTAGCGTTAATGAGAAGCTTCAAGTAATTATCTTACGACAGCGTTTTTTGATTTTGTTTTCCTAGGTTATGTTGTGACAGTTCAAAGTGCGATCGGTATGTTGACGTTTATGTAAATCGTTTTGTATTGGCAATTTTTAATCAAAATTTCAAAAAACCGCAATCAAGGCGTTGTGGAGTAATCCCCACTGATCATTTTCCACTTTATTTCATTTCTCTAGATTGAAAACTAGCGGAGAAATGCCAAGACAACGAGATTCTCGTCGCGAATCGCGACGCCAGGGTCACGCGTATACGACAGCCAAGGGGAAAAACATCAGTGCGAAACAGTCTCCGACTGTTGATGTGAGTGTGCAATAATAATTAAATAAAAACAGGAAATGAACAATAGCTGACGCCGGCAAAGTGAAAGGCACCTTCGGGTTAGGCCCTTTTGCACTCTCGGCACCCCTTGGGTTAGGCCCATGAGAAATTCGAAGTCTCGTAATTCCGAAACTACTGCACCGAATCGCATGAAATTTGAACCCCTAAGAAATGCTATCAAGATCTAAAAGTGATTTCACTTTCAGATCAACACACTGAAAATTCGAAAAATGCGAACGTTTTTCTCGCGCCTTGAAAAATTTTGAAATTGTGGTTTAGGCCCTTTTGCACTCTCGCCCTTCAATTGTTTAAATATGTCTGTACATATGTAAAAAGGCGAGCAGAGAGAGCAAACGTGTAAAAGATTTCGAATAAATGTTCTCATTGTACTCTCACAATTTGGCTTTCGATAGCGACATTAAGACTCTGGTGGTGTTCTTATTGCGTAAAAATATGAAATTAATTTGAAATTAAAGTAAGAAAGTCGGGGTTCGCGATTGATTCGAACATTATATAGTCAGCTGTGAGATTCAACAAACTTTACATGTTTTATGCTGAATCCAGTGTCTGTAAAGGAAAAAAAAAAAAATAGCATAAAATAAAATAAAATAATATAAAATAAAATAAAATAAAATAAAATAAAATAAAATAAAGTAAAATAAAATATAAATAGAATAAAATAAAAATAAAAAAATAATAAAAAAAAAATTTAATAATATGAAATAAAATAAAATAAAATTTTAATAAAATAAGTTGGACACTTTGAAACATGTCATCCCGTCCATCGCTGTACATATCTTTGTAATTTTTATCTACTTACCAATTTTTCCTAAGTTCAAAAACAATAATAATTGCCTAAAAATTATTATAAACGGTCTTCAGCTCATTAAAATTTGCAAATATTTAATAAAATAAAATAATAATAAAAAAAATAAATAAAAAAAAATAAAAAAACAATAAAAAAAATAAAATAGCATAAAATTAAATAAAAATGAAACAAAGCAAAAGAAAATAAATACATAGCTCAAAAGTAAAATAATTCTTACCGCATTTGTGAATGAATTTCTTTACTACAGCTGGGTATACAAATAATTCGCTTCAGTGTTTTCCTTCAATTTTTGTAGAGTAATATGGCAGGCATTACTTTATTATCACTTCTAATTATCAGAATGACATGAAATTGCAGTAAAAGTTGTAGTAATTATAAAATTCCAAGTTTTTTTTAATGAAAATATAGCCTAGCAGTAACGATTTAATCAGCAAACTTAGCTGGGTATGGATAATTTAATTCGCACATTAAGCCGAATTAAGTATAAAACAGGGAACGTAAAAAATATTGTAATTATTTATTTAGACTAAGTATGCATTTGAGTGAGAAAGCTCTAACTTCACTAAAACCAACAACTACCAAATCTAAGCTTAGAACTTCACATCGCACTACTCTTTCTTTCCTTACGTCCATCATCCGGCTTTAGTCCAGTCTGCGGTATAAAGTGAGCAAACTCTTCTTAATGTTATAATCTGATTATGTTTATGCGACCGAATACGTAGGTAAACATCTCTGTTTCTATGTAAATTTACATGTGCTTGGAATATTGAAAAGAGGAGCGCAGAGACCGTTGGCGCTCAAGAACAGTTTGCTCAGGAGCGAGTCAGAGCAATAACGATTTCACAGACAAATTACATAAATGAGCAAACATACAAATGGACGTTTGAACCACGAGGAAATGAATGGAATAGACAACAACAAAATTGTGAGAAATCTGAAAGGTGGAAACAAATTGGTTTTGGCGTGGTGGAGAAAATATATAAAAGTACCTACATTTGTCGGTATGTATGTATGAACATTTGAGAGTATGTTTTGTGCCCGCATGCTCACCACAGTACAGTGGATGCCATTGCAGAAAGTATGCTATTAAATCTATGTCTAGTAGATAGATTACTCACAGCTAGTTCTACGATTAATCAAAAGACTCAACGATTCTACCGACTTATTTGAAAAAGTATCCAGCAATTTTTTTTATCATCTCAATAAAAATCTCACTAATCACCTAGAAAATACTTACTGAAAATTCTATGTCACCAATCGTTATGGTCGGTATTGCGGTTGGCGTAACGAACACTATTTGGTGACAAAAATATAAAAGTGCCAGTAAAGTGAGAATGACGTAAAACTCTCCCGAAATGTAAAGAGCTTGCAGCAAAACAGCTATTCCTTCTTTGATTGGTTAACAATTCAATTTTTTAAGTTTTTGTTGTTGATTTCCTATCTCACGATCAGCTGTTTTTACTTGCAAGTTTTACTGAGTGAAATTCCCCCTATGAAATGTCAAAATGCGCTCGCTCCCTGTCAATGTTTTGTGTCACCGAACAATTTTCAGTGAAAGTTTTATACAATTTTTAAAAACATTTTCAAGACACGTGCAATTTTTCGCGGTTACGTGACTTCACAAACATTTTTACTTATTATAAAATATTATATTTGCTACAGAGCTATAACCACTTAGCTATGTAACGTATAAAAATCGAACCTTTGTATTTAAGTGCAAAAAATGCAAATATATATATATAATCTGACCCCTACACCTGATAACATTACATATATTCTATTTAGCATCTATTGAAAACATGAATCTTATTAAATCGTTTCTTCAAAGCGGAGAGCAAACAAGCGGGTGGTTGGTGATAATTTGTAAAGCATTCTTTATGTGTTCTATGTGGGAACATTTCCAAATTGTATCGCCTTAAAAAGCGTCCAGGGTCTTAAATATCGTAAACCCTCAACTGTTTTTTTACTTATAAATATTATGGGGCATAAGTTTGGGCTGTTTTTTGCACGTAATCGGACATGTTTTTATGGGAGATTTGCTCTCTTGACATTCTTTTCGATGGTGCCCAAATAAATTTTTTGTTGCATTAAAAGACCTGCCTCCATTCTCAGAGGGGCTGAGAAGATCGTCTGCGTCCCTGGGGAATTTAGTGTTTTCTCTTGTGTTTCATTTAGTGAAAACTCAGTATGAGTTGCCTCTTTAACATAACCACAACAGACTATGCTCTATATACCGAATGACTCAACCTTAAACCAAAAAAAGCTAATTTAAGTGCGAGTAAACACTTTCCATATAGACGATTTTTGTTTGATATAACAGATGGAAAAAATGAAAGTGTAACAAAAATTTTTCTTTTAAAAATGCGGTTAATTTAAGAAAAATTTATGATAAATTTTGGTTTTTACACTTTACAGATTTTTTTCTATTTTTGGATTGTGATAGGAACCACTGTGACGTGCAGCCGATAAGCGCCCAGCCAGCCTTCCCATGCTACCAAACAACGAGTCATCCATCATACGCACGTTTCAAGTATACAAAAGAGCCCACACATTTTGTATTTTTCGGCATCGGTAAGTACAAGAGCGAAAGAAGTTCTCCCAGCCATTCAGTCGTACGTGAGAAGCCAGCGTTACCGTTTCGTGTCGTTCAACCTAGTCAAAGTTAAAATCATAGCAAACGCCAACTTAAAAGCAGTCAAATCTGCCTACATACATACACACATAAAGGAGTGCTAAAAAGAAATAATTAAAAATTATATTAAAATAAATTTTTCAGAGAAAAAACTCTACTACAATTTAAATGAAATAATTCGGTAAAGTAACTAAAAAAAAAAAATAACATTCAACTCAGCTGGAAAAAAATTCACTGGCAAGGTTATGCTCGTGTGCGTGTGTTTGTAATTTCAGTAATTTTCGTTAAAAAAAAAACAAAAAAGAAATATTAAAAAAATTAAATCAGAAAGTCAAAAAAGAAAAAAATCTTGCAATTGAATATTAGAAAAAAAAAACACTTTTATTATAAGTTTTCGAGTGCACCGATCAAAAAACTAAAAGAAAGCGTTTCGCCAAATACGTTTTGTCCCCTCCAGTGTTTTGCCAAAAAATAATGATTAAAAGTTCTTCTTCACTTAAAAATTTGTGGTTGTTCAAAAGTTCCCATTTAAATGCATTACGCTTTGATGGCATTTTGGTGTATAGTAAACGTGGTAAAGCGACTGCTGTAAATTTGGCCGAAAATTTGGTTGAATCCACATCGAATGGCAACAAAAATAACAAATCGTCAGCAGTGCAAGGCAAGAATAGCAACGCGAACGATAACAACAACATCATCGACGAGCACAATACCAACAGCAGCAGCGGTGCTACCACCAATTTAACGGAGGCAAAACAGCAAACATTTTACAACAAAAATGTTTGGATGGAAGATCGTTCGAAATATGGACATAGCGGCCAAGAACTACAGGATAAAATTGCTGATGAGGTGAGTGTGTGTGTATGTGTGTTAGTGAGTGAATAAATGTTGGGAAAAGGTGATGAAAAAGGTGGCAGTTGCAAAAGTGATTAATGAAGAATCGTGCTTTATTTATATACATGTGCACATATGTATGTATGTACATATTTTAGGTGCACGTGTACTTAGAAATGGATCTACACATCTAATGTATGTATACTTTTAGTCAGGCCCGTCTAGATTGTGGGGTTTTGTTATTTTACTTTATTTTATTTTTTTTATTTTATTTTATTTTTTTTATTTTATTTTATTCTATTTTATTTTATTTTATTTTATTTTACTTTATTTTATTTTATTTGATTTTATTTTATTTTATTAAATTTAGTTCTATTTTATATTATTTAATTTTTTTATATGTCATTTAAAATTGTTTTCGTAAATTTAGTTTTATTTTATTTTATTTTCGTAAATTTAGTTTTATTTTATTTTATTTTATTTTATTTTATTTTATTTTATTTTATTTTATTTTATTTTATTTTATTTTATTGTATTTTATTTTATTTTATTTTATTTTATTTTATTTTATTTTATTTTATTTTATTTTATTTTATTTTATTTTATTTTATTTTATTTTATTTTATTTTATTTTATTTTATTTTATTTTATTTTATTTTATTTTATTTTATTTTATTTTATTTTATTTTATGTTATTTTATTTTGTTTCATTTTATTTCATTTTATTTTTTCAAAACATATTTCATTTTTATTTCTTTAAATTTAATTCAATTTAATTTTATTCTGTATTATTAAATTTATTTTATTTTATTTTATTTTATTTTATTTTATTTTCATTATTTTATTTTATTTTATTTTATTTTTTCAAAACATATTTTATTTTTATTTCTTTAAATTTAATTCAATTTAATTTTATTCTGTATTATTAAATTTATTTTATTAATTTTTCTTCATTTCATTACATTTCATTTTATTTTATTCTGTTTTATTTTATTTTATTTTATTTTATTTTCATTATTTTATTTTATTTTATTTTATTTTTTCAAAACATATTTCATTTTTAATCCTTTAAATTTAATTCAATTTAATTTTATTCTGTATTATTAAATTTATTTTATTAATTTTTTTTCATTTCATTACATTTCATTTTATTTTATTCTGTTTTATTTTATTTTATTTTATTTTATTTTATTTTAATTTATTTTATTTTATTTTATTTTATTTTATTTTATTTTATTTTATTTTATTTTATTTTATTTTATTTTATTTTATTTTCATTATTTTATTTTATTTTATTTTATTTTTTCAAAACATATTTTATTTTTATTTCTTTAAATTTAATTCAATTTAATTTTATTCTGTATTATTAAATTTATTTTATTAATTTTTTTTCATTTCATTACATTTCATTTTATTTTATTCTGTTTTATTTTATTTTATTTTATTTTATTTTATTTTATTTTATTTTATTTTATTTTCATTATTTTATTTTATTTTTTCAAAACATATTTTATTTTTATTTCTTTAAATTTAATTCAATTTAATTTTGTTCTGTATTATTAAATTTATTTTATTAATTTTTTTTCATTTCATTACATTTCATTTTATTTTATTCTGTTTTATTTTATTTTATTTTACTTTATTTTATTTTATTTTATTTTATTGTATTTTATTTTATTTTACTTTATTTTATTTCAATTTAAAATAATAATAGAAATGTGTCATCTTCCACTCAGCTGTCGATATAAAATAATTTGTCCTCCAAAAAATAGTGTTTAAAAGTTTATCGATTTTTGTACGTTTCACATACCAACATTTTCATACTTACATAATGACCACCCACTCAACGCGCCCATGCTATTATCCAAAATTATTTGTGTTACATACATAGTTATAATACGAGTATCAATCAACCCAAGTGTGGGCGATTGCTATTTAATGTGGATTATCCAGTTTACTTGTCTCTGAAAAAAAAAATGTATATTAAGTAAGTTTTTTGTTCTTCACTTTGTGAGTTCTCCTACTAAAAGTATTCATCATAGTTGCTAATTAGGATATTTTTAGTGGCGTTATAACTATGTAAAGAACTTCATTTGTGTACATGTGCTCGCAATAATCAGTTTAATACTCGAATTAAATATGAGCACAATTTTTTCCTTTTTTGTTTTAGTCCTTATGTGCTTTTGTGTTCTTGCAAAACCATAGAAAAAACACAATGGATTGTTGTTGTATGGTGCCGAGATTTTAAAAAGATAAGCACGCAAGGTGGGCGTAAATGTAGAGTTTTTTGACTACTGCGGTTGGAATTTTAAAAGGTTCAAAATCCCAGAAAATTTGATATTACCAGTTTTCTTTGGGTTTCACAAGTCCCCGTTTTGGAACAAAAATAAAATTTTCCTAGTAACTTGTATGCAAATGCAGGGTCCTAACTAGTGAGCATCAAGTTACTGTCGAGCTACTTCTCAAGTTTAATAGCTACTGAGTTCCCTGTCGGGTTAATAAAAATGTATCTACGTATGTGTGTATGTATGTATGTGTATATTTTTTGCATGCCACAATAAGAAAACTAAATTTATTGGAAGCAAAACAAATTGACGAAAGTGCAAAAACAATATAAATATTTGCATAAAAAAGTAATGAAAAAAAATGTGCGGGTAAAATATGGCGTAGGTATGCCATGCCTGAAGTCAAAATGCTATTTGTGCAACTGACAGCCTTTTTGTGGCTCGGAGATAACTAAAAATAGCAAAACTAACAAATTCATTTTCGATAATATGTATGTACATTGAAACTTATACAAATTTGAATAAGTTTCTGCGGGAAAGGTACAAACAAGCGCAGATACATATGTACATAAGTTAGTGAACACATTCACTTATTTGAGTTTAAGTAATTAATAATATTTTCTTTGGAAAGTGGCCCTAATTAGATCAGTAGTAAATAATGCATCATGAAAAATTTTACTCAATAGTGACTCAAATGTGATTCATTAACCCGATTTCACATTCGATATGTTTTGAAGCGCTATCACTAGGTTAACTTTTTTTGAATTTCTCAACTTAATAACGCATTATGAAAAATTTTACTCAATAGTGACTCAAATGTGATTCATTAACCCGATTTCACATTCGATACGTTTTGATGCGCTATCACCAGGTGAACTTTTTTTGAATTTCTCAACTTAATAACGCATTATGAAAACTTTGATTCAATAGTGACTCAAATGCGATTCATTGACTCGATTTCACATTCGATACGTTTTGAAGCGCTATCACCAGGTGAACTTTTTTTGAATTTCATTTGTACAAATATGAATGAGTAATTTTTGTAGCGTAAATATTTAGTTATTTGCTAATTGAGATAAAAACGAAAATCATTGCACAAGTCGCCAAGTGACTACGCACGTTTTTTCTACATACATATTTATTGAAGGTGTTTTATCTAAACGTGAGAATGCTAAAAATGTGTTCAACAAAAGAGCGCTTCAAAAACATCGCACAGCTGGAGGTAGATTTTGAACTTGAATCTTCTGAACGATAATTTTTAATTACATTTTTGAGAGAAAAGTAACAACAAACACATATAGCGAGTGTTGCGATGATACCACGATAAAGATCTTTTAATCTTTTTTTTGCATGATAGCGACTTTTATATAAAAAATTTTTGAAATGTGAAAACTAGACTTGTGACCTTAGAATTTATAATTTGGTTGTGAAAAGTGTATTTTTTTATTTAAGCACCCTAATGTATAATTGTGTGTTGCTATTAGATGACTTTGAGGAAGGCAAGCATTTGACATTGTTCAATTCAATAACAAATTTTTGCTGATTGCAGATAGTTCTGATTTAATAAATAATTTAAAATGTGCAGATTAAATTTACCATAACAATTGAAGAAATTATACCAAAATTTTTTATATTATAGCCTAAGTTTGCACAACGTACAGAAAACTTAATGGAACTTAAAAAAATTAACCTCAAAATGTAAAAATTTTTTCAGTATGCAGTTTTGTAGCCCAATCAATTTTAGTTCAGGAATGTGCCTGTCAGAAGTCGCTCAAAAATTTACCTGCATTTCTAGAATTTTTATTACACCGATTTTCTTCCATACAAAATGAAATTTTGTTTCTACTTTTAATGGAAGAAATCACTCAAATATTCAGGGAAAATGTGTGAATTTAACATTTTTGGTATTTTGTTTTAAAACAGTTTTAAGATTTTAGACTTTATAATTTGTTTTTGGCGACCTTTCTTCTTGTTTATTTATCGGCTTCAAATACATAAATTTTAGACTTTATATTAATTTCGATTTTAATTCTAAACAAAAAGCAGGTAACCGAAAGGTTAAGAATTTACTACAAAAACGTTAAAAAAAAATTCTTAAACCGAGTATCGAATGTTCGGTTCCACCCGTAATAAGATTATTTTGTTTTATTAGTTTTCATTTTGGCAATTATTAAGTGGCCAATAAACCTAATAATAAACATTAATAATAATATTGTTAAGCAAACGAAGCTATTAAAAATATACTAATGTTTATTCAAAATCATGCTCTTACATTAATTTAAAATTTATAATAAATGCCACCAACAATCTGTGAAACAAACTTCTAACTATGCACTTGTCCATACAAAAATAAAGGAAGAGGAAAGTAAAAGTAGAGACGGTAAAACTAATTGTGTCAAAAAAAAAATAAATAAAAAGACTATGAAGCAGAAATACTAAAATATACCAAAAACACAATCTTAAGTTCGAAACACTCCCCTTTTCATTCACATATGTACCTACATATTATTTACGTAAAAACCTGTGATCGTTATACATACATAGATACATATTTATATTTAATAGGACATACCAATCAGTAGAACACCAAGCTACTCAAAAATAATACTAGTTGATCCAACTGTGTTCAAACTAGTCCGAAAAATCCTAGTTTATTTTCCCAAAAGATTTGATTTTTAATACTGTATGCCATACTTAGGTGGGCAAATGATCTATGATCAACCCAATCCAAAGTCAATTGATTATTCTAAAGTATAATTGACAGCTTCTGAAGTATCTACAATTAAATACAATTGACCATTCTGAAATACAATTGACCATTCTGAAATACATTTTACTATTTCTGATGTATACTTTATAGCTTCTTAAGTACATTTTAAAATTTTTCATTCATTCATTTTACTATTTCTGGTGTATATTTTATAGCTTCTTAAGTACATTTTACAGCTTCTGAAGTACATTTTACAGCTTCTGAAATACATTTTACAATTTTTGAAATACAATTGACTATTCTGAAATTCATTTTACTATTTCTGATGTACATATTACTGCTTCTGAAGCACTTTTTCAATATCTGAAATACAATTGGCTGTTCCGAAGTACATTTTACAATTTCTGAAGTACACTTGGAAAAGCAGTAGTTCTGTAGTATAGAATTATCGACTAGTTGGTTTGACTATAGGGTATGTATGTATGTATGTACTATTTTGTCTTGTCCATGACGTCACATGCACAACACGATCCACTTTCTAAGAGGTTTTGCAAACAAATACACACCTTCACATTAATTTGTTTATGCGCGTTTTTTCATGTCTACGCCCATTGTATGTCTGCTAAACTAATGTGCAAATATTTTTCAAAATTTGTACCAAATTTTTTTTAACCGAATATGTTTTTGACATTAGCAGATTTTAATTGTTCTACTTCAGCTGTGCAATTCTGCCACTATTTTTTGTTGTTTGTTACTGCTGAAAGAAATGAAAAAGTGCGTTAGAGTGACCAGATGAAAGTATTTATTTTTATTTTATTGAGTCAGCTAAAATCTGGAATGATAAAAATGGAAGCTAATCTTATCGTGACTGAGAAAAGTAAAAAGTTGGTAATCTCAATATTCTCTTACCAAAATTCTAAAACTGTTTTTGGGCGATTTTTATTTGTAAGCAATTATGAAATTTAATTTTTTAATTTAAATTAAAATTTTTAAATCAAACGTGAGGCTGTAGCGATGCCGCGACAGTGTTTCATTTCATCTGATCACTCTAATGAACACACATACTTAGTTTTTAGAATGGCATGTGTTAGGGATTTGCGTACTTGCAAAAATATATACATTAAATAAATAGATAATTTTTGTTATTGTTGTCGGTGTTTTGTTGGACGATCTATCACCAAGTTTATTTGCCTAAAAGCTTTGTCATTTATGCAAATAATAATGTTACTGTACTTGGCACAGGTAACAACAAAAAAAAAAAAAAAAAAGTTTATAAATTGGGATCGCTAATGCCCAGTCATGAAAGGTTCTCATTAAAAAAATAAATAAATTATAAAATTATAATTTCGGTGAAAAAATTAAAAAATACATTTTTGTTGGAGCACGCTAATGCGCATTTAAATGAATATCTCAATTTACAGATATTGGTGCCATTAACTATATATACAAATGTACATTGCTATGAAATTGATTCTTTAATTTCCGGTAAAAATCTAAAATCAAAGTACAATAACAACTAATTGCAGTTTTTTATGGTGCAAGCAGTATTTACATATTATTTCGTAAAAAGAGATTTAATTTAACATCACCCATTTAATTTGACATTTAATCTTCAAAATTAATTTAAAATTAGAAAAAAAAAAATGTATTTTGTTGTTTTATTCATATGTAAGTCGCTAAGTGCTTACGAAAAAAAAGTCGGCTTATGTTGCAAAATATCTATCCAAAATTTTGGCATATTCAGAAACGGCTCTACCGCCATGGACGAAACTTGGTATGGCTGCATTCTAAAACCTTCTGTGATGGTGTTGCCACTAAAAATGTTTAAGAAGATTGCCACCTATTTGCATTTTTTGTGTATCAAAAGAAAAGTATTTTGTTTAGTATTCCAGCAGCTCCTAGGGTTGCCACCTAATCCAAATATAAGTTTTTTTACATTAGCCTCAATAGAAATCGTATCCTATTTTCATACCTCACTACCTAGACCTAAGTATAAGCTGAGTTTTCACTGATCAAACAGCTGTCCCGGAGGGTATATGATTCATACCTGTTTACATAACTGAGACCGGTTTATATACAGGGTGGCGCAAAAGTAATCTACCGATGTTTTTTGGCTGTAATTAAAAAAAAAAATGAAAAACTTTGATTCTTCTTTTGGATTATTTTTATTTGGTCTTTTAATTTTTTTTACATCAAGTCGAGAATATGATGCCGTGTAAATGGCCGCCGCTACAGTTGATTGTCATTTGAGCCCTTTTTATGGCATTTTCCATCACTTTGGCAGCGATAGGTCCTCACATTCTTGACGGATATTGTCTTTAAGAGCTGCAAGAGTCTGAGGCTTGTTGACATAGACCCGCGACTTCAAAAAGCCCCACAAAAAGAAGTCTGGAGCGGTCAAATCAGGCGATCTTGTTGGCCAATGCAAATCGCCAAAACGGGAGATTAGGCGCCCGGGAAATGCATCCTTCAGCATATCGGTTGTGGCACGTGCAGTGTGTGTTGTTGCACCGTCTTGTTGGAACCACATGTTTTCCAATCCCAATTCATCAAGTTGCGGCAAAAAGAACTCGTTGATCATTGCTCTGTAGCGCTCACCATTCACAGTAACCGTTTGGTCCGCGACCGAAGGTCCGATGACTCCTCCAGCGAAAACAGCACACCATACAGTGACTTTGAGCGGGTGTAATGGCTCTTCGTGCGTTACACGCGGATTTTCAGTGCCCCAGAAGCGAGAATTTTGCTTATTTACGTACCCGCTAAGATGGAAATGGGCCTCATCACTCATGATTATTTTTGATGAAAAATCATCTTCCTCTTCAAGTCAGCAATATTCCGCGTTCTGGAGCAGTGTAGCGTAACATTGTTTATTAAGGTGTATTTTGCATGTGTTTACTACACAAATGTCAAAACAGAATTGATTTTAGGGGCCAATCGCAAAATTTATAGCATTTTCTGATAGGAAGATTACTTTTGCGCCACCTTGTATGTATGTACATAAGCATGTGGCATCACGCCTTAACAAAATTAAATCTTTTCAAGCTCTGCTTTAGAATTTATCACTATGGCAACACAGCTGTTTAGCGAATAATACCATCAATCACTGAAAGAATAGTACATAGTTAGTTGTACCTAAAAGTAAAATAATATGAAGGTAGTAATAATGTCATGGCATTTAAAATCAAACATTCGTTGTACAACCTTAAAAGTGACCACATGGACAGACACAGACGATTTTCCAATATGGTAGATCCAATGCCAGATATTACGGAAGGAGAAGTCACTTCGCAAAATTCAGAGCAAAACAACCAACCTCAAACTTCACCTATGCTTAATGATATGGCTGTAATCCCTGCAACGCCAATTCCGCTTCCTACAATCGCGGACAATGATATCGAAGCCTTTTTCTACTCATTGGATTTTTGGTTCGAGGCTTCTGGCATTTCGGGAGATAGGCGCAAATCTTCAATCGTTTTAGCTAGTATTCCACCGAGCAAGTTACTTAGCTTACGGCCCGTAATTGAAGCAGCACCTCAATCAAACCAATACGACTACCTTAAATCCACTCTAATACGACGTTGCTCCTACAACCAACAGCGACGTATACAAAATGTTCCTCAGGATATGTTAAAAGATGAGCAAAGGCGTAGCTTATCATTGAGTGATAACACACTTCTGGATTATTTAGTCAGCCAATTACCACCAAATGAGCTGCCCGGTCATACATCAACGGAAGACGTGCTAGAGGAATTGTGCATCGATGACGGTATAGCTGAAGCTAATAGTTTGAAATGCAAACAGGTAAATGAAGTTAGTTTAGACAAAGACATTTCAAGCAATGACGACGAATATTGCTCTGCTGGGGTTCAGATTCCAAGCACCGTTCTATTATACGTAGATGCATAAATACCAAGAGAAGCCATCTGTAACTGTTCTTTTTACAGTTTTTCTGATATGAAAATCTTATTTTTCTATGGAAAAAATAGACAAAGGTATAATTTGCTAACAGCATATCATTCATTATGTCACATTGTGGAAAACTCTATGACTTTATCTTTTGATTAGTTATATTGACCAATAATAATAAAAAATGACAGTGTTATTAACTTATTTGTTGAAAAGCAAACAAGTTGACTGACGGATAGAAATAAATGCGTGGGTTTCCTGCGGATATGAAATCTATAGAAACTTCTCACTATCCCTGTAGGAAACATCTCTATTAACTAGTGAAGTATATACAGTTCGTATTGGTACTACGTACAGACCAAAGTACTACATATGTGTAAGGAAATCATTAATTAATCGTTAATCAATTCGAAAAAAGTCATAGTAATAAAAAAATTTATCTAAAATTAAAAATAAAAACAATAAATATCTATCACATAGAGATATTTTGATTCTATTTTAGATAATTTTCTAGAAATTCTGGGAGTAAAAAAAAAAATAGTTTTTATTTTTGAAAAAAAAAATTTTTTTTTGACGAAACTTTTTTTATTTTTCGAATTTTTTTTTTCGAAAAATTAATTTTTTTTTTTCGAAAAAATTTATTTATTTCTTTTTCGAAACGTTTTATTTATTTTTTCGAAACATTTTATTTATTTTTTCGAAAAAATTAATTTTTATTCATTGTGTTTATTTTTTTCAAAAAAATTAATTTTTTCGATTTGTTTTTTTTGTTCATAAAATTTATTTATTTTTCTCTCGAACAAATTAATTTTATAGGTTGTCTAAATTTCTTCAACTTGCAGTAAATTGCACTAAAGTTTTTCATATTTCATAGCCCTTGAGATGAAACAGTTTAAAAAAAAAAAATAGTTGTAATTCTTCGAAGTGTTCCTTGGATCCCCAATATCGTGCTTTTAGGATTATCGCAACTTTTCGAAAATTACTTTTGACCGCATATACAGTGGCCGACAAAACTATGCATACCCCCTTTTTTGTATGTTTTCACCAACTTCGGCTTCAGAAAATTCATTTTAACTATTTTCCTGTAAGAGAACTTATCAAGATCTAATACAAAAACTATAAATTATATTTTAGATATGTATGGGGAATTCGCAAAAATTAGAAAAATTTTCATCAAAATTTTCAACTTTTTTCTCAGAATTTTTAGAATTCTAATGAATATTGAACTTGATCCGAAGTTTTGCATACTTGTCGGAACATAAATACATATATTCATGTAATTACTCGCAACCACGCTAGGACATTTTTTGCATGATTACATTTTTAGAAGGAATCAAGGAATCGCTGACCTGCTTTTTATTAGACACTACCAACTTTTCTTCCTTGATTACCACCAGTTTAGTGTATTTTGTCTCGTCTAAACATTTCAATTATCACAGCAAAGTATTTGACTTATTATTACATGCATAAAGCTTTCTCGTCACTCATTTGACCTATGACCTCCCAGTGTGATGTATGCAAATTACACAAATCGCCTTAAAGGTGCTAAGTCTAATGAGCTTTGCTCATTTAGCAATTGGTAAAGCAATGTCTTATGTTTATATACATACATACTTGAAGACAGTATACATACATACATATATAGAATACGAAAAGAAGGAATATGAAAAAAGAAAAACTATTCCTTCCATAATTTTGTTTAGACCATGCAATTAGAGAGACGTGCAACCAAAGGTGTGCCACAATCTACGAATATTAGAAAATATTTCCATTACATTGAGTACTTAGCACTTATATCTTATTTCATTTTTATTTATAAAATAGTCTAACTTTTCTATTTTTACTCTCATTTCATTTATCAGCGACGTATACGTTCATCTCCATTACTAAACTTGGTGTTTGCTAATCGGAAGTTGTCCTTTTATGATACCAGCCATAACAATTTAGATGGACTCAGGTAAATATAATGAATTAAGCTTATATTTTATTGTTTTTGCTGCTTATAATATTATTAGTTATTGTTTATTCTGGTGTTGGGTTAAAATAAAACTAATCCATTTTTTATTAATGCTTACTTAACAATTAATTGAGCATTAACCAGGCTTTAATGTTGCTTTAAGGCGACTCGTGCAGCTGACTTGATTAACTGACTTTTTTTGAATTAAAGTTTATTATCCCATAATCATAGTCAAATTAATATAGAGTTTAATCTACTTAAACATGATTCTAAAATAAACGTAATTTCATCTCTGTCATAGGCAACTTAAAATACATTTTATGTCTAAAACGGAGTTTAACATTTTAAAATACGGTTTGTGTCTATGGTTGTGCGTTGTCACAACGCTTACTCCAAACTTGAATTTGGCTTAATTGCCGCAGCTATGCTATACTGGTTTGTGAATAAAATTAACTAGTATTTAACTCCCGATAATCGGGTGGGTTTTTTTTAAAAAAAAATAAATCAAACTTTAAACGCTAATATCTTATGAACAAATTAACCAATTGAAATTTTTGTAATTTTGTGCAAACATGCTCATGATAAGCTTTCATTTGATACACATTTCATTTATGTACGTATTGTAGTTTAGTCTAGCTAAGCGCCTTGTTTTAGAATAATACTATAGATAGAAGAAGATAGTTGACACAGGGTGACCTTGCAAAACATAAAAAATGTCTTCGTGCCCTTAATCAACTTATTTTTTTCATAAGGGGCACCCTATTACAATTCATTTCAGCTAAAATCTTTGTTTAATTTCACTATGATGGTGCAAAATTTTAAATGCCTTTTTAAGTTTAGTAATGATCTTAGTTAAACTCGTGTTAAGCATTGACTTCGATTATGGGCCATTGAGTATATATAAAAATGGTGTACAGGGTGCCGCGTTATTATGTGTTTCCGAATATGTGAAAACTCTTCTAATTTCAACTGCATAGCCAGTGGATGATAATCATGTTGTGAATCAGTTTTTAGTGACTAGTAGGAACTTCTATTCAATGCAATTGTATATATAAATTCCGAATGAGGGGTTTTCTGTCTCCCATTTCTCGTGCTCTGATTAAAACTTCTTACTAAACGTTTTACGTTCTTCATTTAAAACAAGTTCTTCAAAATAACTAAAATTTAAAAATCCAAATTAAGAAATTCACTGTCAAACCAATTGAAAAAACAGCTGATTTCGAAAATTCGAAAATTTGTTCTTCTTTGTAAAATAATGTATTTGCAGAGCTCAAACAAAATTCGATAATTCGATAATTTTCATATTATCGGAAATTAAGGCCAGATTATTAATGATTTTATGTTGAAAACTCCTTCAAAATACCGATAAAATTTGTTTCCAAACTACAGGGTGGCTACTCTGTATCGCGATGTGAAAGGAAATGCTATTCGAAAGCTGTCAAATTTACCGACCAAATTCTGCAAGAGAGCGTCAATAGGAAGAAATGCACTTGAAAGCAAAATACATTAATTCAAATTCAAAATCATAAACAAATCCTTCCAAGTCATAATTGATTACTTTCTATTCACTTTTAATGACGAATCAAAAATCAAAGCATTAATTTCTAATTTGCGAAATGAATTTGTTGCTCTGTGTTTGTATGAAGAACGCCACCACAATTCAAAATACCATACCACAAGAAAAAAAAACTATTCTTATTTATATTTTGAGCTATTGCAACACACAACAAAAACGCTTACCAGTTGATTGATGAATAACAAAACAATCAATAACACGACAGGAAGAAAGATCATTGCCAATTGCAGTCATTTCAAAATAAAACATTGACGATGTTTAATAAATATTTGCAAAATTTTAAAACAAATATTTTTGCGCTACCATTTAACAGCTAAATGTTAGATTTAAACAGTTGCAATATCGTGCCAGCTAAAATTAGAGAATTATGAGCTAAATTTAAAATCAACTCGACTTGAACATTAACTCGAGCAAATGTGCTAAAAATATCGGTTGATGTTAAATGTGTGTATTTTTGAATTTTTCGTAGAAATTGATGTGACACATTGTTTCTATTTCGAAGATTGTTTGAGAATTTATTGTTGCCAAGTTATAGTGACTAATCGTTTTTAACAGTCTCAAATAGCAATTGTCATTCTATCAAGTGCAAAGAAAAAAAAAAAAGAAAAATTTTTTTAATCTTTAGATTCATAAAAATTCGACAGTACCCGTAACGGAACCAAGGGATTCTCTCCGACACTACCCTCTTGAGCATAAAAGTCAACAATATGTCTCTTCATAGAGCATGCTCAAATAAAAGCGATCACTTCAACCCATACAAAGTGAACAATACTGGCATTGGTCGCATGGTTCTTTGTGACTCATCCCGGTTTCATACTAGGCTAATCGCTATTTCTGGCAGGGTAAGAACAAACTTTACATACACTCAGATGTAAAGCAAGAAAATCAAATCTGACACTGTTTTTATTAAACTCTTTCATTGTCATGGTCATATAATTGACAGCGATAAGGAAACAAAACCAATCATTCTTTAATTTGTTTTTTTTTTTTTTTGATAATTAGGTGTGAAAAATATTAGCTGATAAAAGATTCCGTATTAAACAGGCGCACGTCAACATAATTTATGATTCTCTTTATCTACAAGTACACTGAAGAGTGAAACTGTAACATAAACTATAGCACATTAGCCAAGTGTTTTTTTTATAGCATTATTAACTCTATAGCAAGGTGTTAAGCGATTAAAATAAAATTTCGGTTTCGAGAATCGTTTTTCAGAATTAATTTTGTTCGGTTTGATTCTTGGCTCGGTTTCCAAAAAAAAAAAAAAAATCACAAAAAAATGTTTACTCCCATTCACTTGCCTTCTTCTTTATGATTATTTTTTCAATCTTTGTCTCCTATTAGATTGATTTGAATGCAAAATGCCTACAAAAATATTTAATAATTGACTTTGAACCTCAGATTAATTTAAGATGTCTCACTTATAAATAACAAAACAATTAACATGAAGTCTTGTTATTGTCTACGAAAAAATTGTTTTGACTAAGAAGATTAAAAAAAAAGAACAAAATTCGCAAAAATTTTTAATTTTAGTACAATCGTCATAAGAAATGAAAACGCAAATAAAGGCGAAAGTCTTTTGTGCTAATGATAAATTTATTTAATATTTTAAATAATTGCGTATTTAGTTTTCTTAAATTGTGTTTCGGTTTCAAACTAGGCCTGTTAAATTTGATTGGTAATAAGTTATCAATTGATTATGCGGATTTCGTAATTAGTTATGATTATTACTTTTAAGAAAGGAAAATTATAAATTTATTACGAATCTTACTAATATATAAAAACGTAAGTTTGTGAGTGACTACGGATGTTTGTGGTTCTTTATCGTCTGAACAAATGGCCCGATCATTACGAAATTTTTCAGACAGCTTCTTAGGAGTGTAGAATAGGTAACAGGCATCATGAAATTTCGATATATTTATCGATAACAGAGTTATCGGTCAAAATGTGGTTTCGGGTAAACTTTGGAATATTCACACAAAATTGGTATCAAACGAAAGGGGAAGACCACAGCTTGCATTTGGACTTTGGTTCAATTCGATATATTTATCGATAACAAAGTTATCGATCAAAATGTGTTTTCGGGTAAACTTTGGAATATTCGCACAAAATTTGTATCAAACGAAAGGGGAAGACCACAGATTTCATTTGGACTTTGGTTCAATTCGATATATTTATCGATAACGGAGTTAACAGTCAAAATGTGGTTTCGGGTAAACCTTGGAATAGACCTTATACACATAACTAAATTTGGAAGGTAAATTTTGTATCCGCTCGAGATGGTTATACGCTAAAAAAATAAAGGTATTTGGAAAGGTTTTGGAGATTTCCCTAAAAATGTTGACCAGGATAACATTATAAAGTGTTCTTTCAATTTGAGCCCGTTTTCGAGATATTGGTCAGAGTGTCAACCAGGAGGGGCCCTCGATGGTATTGGTATGATATGGGTATCAAATGAAAGGTGTTGACAAATGATTTAACATGTTTTAGCTATTTTCCAATATCAAACGAAGGTTTTTAGATATTAACCAAAACGTAGACCAAAATTGGAGCTAGAAGGTTTTTGTGAAAAAATGGGTCTAAAATGAAAGGTCTTGATGCGATTTTTAAAATGGAGTAATTTTAAATCCTTTTGGGATTGGGATTGAGAAAGGGATAGGTATATGGATGACAATTAAAAAGCAATATGAAAAGACAAAAGCATATGAAGAGGATGGACGGAGAGAAGGATGTGGAGCTGAAATTAGGAGGGCGAATCACATATTTTAAATGCAAACAAGTTAGTGTTTGGGCAGGACAACGTCTGCCGGGTTTGCTAGTAAAAAATAAAAATTTATGAATTTTAACAATTATTAAAAAAAAATAATAATAATCTAAAAAAAAAAAAATAAAATCCAAATTTGATGATTTCTTACGATCATTAAAAACAAAAATTTAAAATAAAAAAAAGCCAAGAAAAAATAATTTAAAAAAATCATGATTTTTCACGATTATTAAAAAAAAATCAAAAAACGTAAATAAGTCAAAAGAACAAAAATAAATCACGATTATAAAAAAATCGTAAAAAGTCAAAAAATAAAAAACAAAAAAAAAAATATCAAAAAAAATAAAAATCAAATGTAATAAAAGACAACTCTTTTTGATTACTTTTTATTTTTTTATATTACTTTTTATTTTTCTGTTATATTATTTTTTAATTTATTGGAAAATAAACATTAAAAACTTAAAGTAATGGTAATCAATCATTAAATGGTCTTGTCAGGAAAATATTTAATTAATTCGGTAATTATTACAATTAGTATTAATTATTTAACAGGTGTGGATAAGATTATAAATAACTCAGTAATCCTTTTGAGTCTGAGTCATTTTCATTAAAATAAAAAAAGCAACCATCATCAAAAATATTGCAAATAATAATAAAACGCGCACGTGGGATCAACAGCACGTTCAGCATGAATTTGATAATTCAATGTTAATAAATGCTAATACAATTCAAATGAAACGCTAAAATGAGTGGAGTGAAAATATAATAAATTTGTAATTCACATAACCAACGCAAAATAAGTTTTAAGCATTAAAATGTGTTAAAAGCAATTAGCATTTGCTGCCAAACGAATAATATTAAAAAAAAAATCACAATAAAATTAAGTGAACTGACCAAATTGAAGTTAGAAAAAGAAATTACTAACTAAGCTTTAGTATTAGTTTGATATCGGTAAGAGTGCGGTGTAGTACGCGAAGGATCCATATAAATTCCATTTAATCATTTGCTAACATTAAAAGGCTTTATCCACCATAACCCATAATGAGTTTCCTAAATATGATCGATCAGCTAGCTGTCACAGGCAGTCATATGGATAGCAAATCTTCTGATTCACAAACTGAATCATGCGAGGAATTAAATATATTGGACGATTCTGTTAAATTAATTAATGCTGAGAAGAGCCAATATGAAAAACCGAAAAATGACAATGCTAGTGTTGCTAAGGAACATTGGGAAAAGGTGAAAGCCGAAAGCGAGCATTACGATACGGCTGTGCTGACTGAAATGGTGCATGGAATTTGTTTGCAACAACAAAAATCGACTTTTGTTAAAATTTTGTCGCGTTATTTAAGGTAAAGTGAAAGCAAAGTTGAAAATTACAACAAACATATTTGACTGTCAATGATGGAAAAAAGGAGATGAGATGTTAACAAATTGTAAAATATAGATCAAATAGCTTTTTTAAATTAAATTGTTGAGCCATACTATTGTAAAGGAGAAGTGTGTTAAAACCAAGCAAATGTTGTGGAGAGTACTGTAAATACTTACACCCCTATTAAAAAAAAATAGGTTTATAAAGATTTTTAAAATGAAATTTCCATACAAATGTGGAATTATGAGAGCTTTATAAACTATTATGAACATGGGGGTTGACTAAAATTTTCATAGCTGGGGTGTTTATAAGCAGCTCTGCTATAGTCAAATACTACTTACAACAATATTGAAAAAAATCAAAAATTATCAATTAAAAAAAGTAAAAAAGGAAACAGAAAAAAATAAAAAAATTAAAAGTAAGCCAAAACAAATGTTTTGATTACTTACTTTCAATTTTGTTTAGTAATTTTGTGATTTTTTTTAATTACAGTGAAAAATCAAAAAAAAAGCAAAAAATAAGGAGTCGAAAGTAATTAAAAATAAATAAAAAAAACTTACTTTGATTACTTTTAGTTATCTTTAATTATTTTTTGATGATTTTATAAAAACACTGAAAAAAGAAATCAAAAATTATAAAATAAGAAGAAATTAAAAAAAAATCAAAAAAAAATTACAAAAAAAAGAATATTAAAATAAAAAAATAAAAAGTAATCCAAAAAACTAATTTTTGATTACTTAAAATTTTTTGATATTTTAATTATAGTGAAAAAAAAAAAAACACAAAAACTATAAATTTCAAAAGGAATTAAAATTGACCAAAAAAAAAATTACTTTGATTACTTTTGATTATTTTTAATTATTTTTTCATGATCTTATGAAAATACTAAAAAAACTACAAACTATCAATAAAAAAAATCAAGATAAAATATTTGAGAAAAAAAGAAAATTAAAATAAAAGAAAAAAAATGTATTTTGATTACTTTCAAAAAGAATTTTTAATTAAAGTGAAAAATCAAAAAACAAAAAAAAAACTTATTTTTATTACTTTTGCTTGTTCTCAGGAAAGTGATCATAACGATTAGCGATCATTATTTAACAAGTCTGGTAACAATTAAACTTCATTCACATCTCCATGTATCACTTAAGTGGCTATATTTAGTCTTTGCGTAATAGTTTCGGAAAATAATTTTAATTATGTTAGAAGTACCTCAAAACTTCTCCTGAACTTTGGTTGTCCAGGATATTGGGTATTTTTTTCAATACAAAACTAATTTTTCTTCATGACCCTTGACGAGCTGTGAAAGCTTGATGCAGGTATGGATATAGTACACCGAATTGAAGTCATTGGGCTTTCCTGGTTCGGTTATGTTATGCGTCAGAAGGTGTTCCTATCGATGTCTCACATTGAAAAAAATGAAGGTAGACCGAACCTTAAAAAAGAAAACAGCTAGAGGATGATTACCAATTGGCGCCAGTCATAGCTATAATAAGTCATGAATAGATGAAAGATAAGGCTTCGTTAGGCAATGCGCAAAAGCAGCCAAGTGATAGAACGCTAATTTTGCTTTTGATTACCACCAACCATAAACCAAAATTTAATGATATGGCTATAATTAGCCGGTAGCAGGTTTAAATTTATTTGTTCGCAATTAAATTTGCTTCTAGAATGAATTGGAACTACCTTTTGATAAGCAGACGTAAGTTATTAAGAAGTGATAAGCGTGTTAGACACTGATTAGAAGTGACTAAGAAATACGGGGGCTCGTTTTTCCTGCTTGCGCACGTATTTTATAGTTATGATGAGGTTTTTTGTAAATAAATCAAAACCCAGCAAGCAAAGTAAACGTGAAGTAAATTAAAAAAAATCGTTTTGAATTTTTGAAATTTACAAAAGATTTACTTTTTGTTTACAACATTTTTTTTTAAATGAACGTTGTAAAATCTAAATGTTAACACTGACTTAGAAAATTACAGATTTGATTGAAAAAAAAAAAAAATTTTTTGATTTTTTTCTTAAACTATATTTAAATGATATTTTTAAAATTATTTATCCTTTGTAATAAGATGCATTGCATTTTGAAGGGTTCTTACAAAATTAGGAAACCGATTAAGTTGCAGCCATGGCTTTTGTTACATTTTCTCCTACATTTCTCTCGCTGTTTTTTCTACTCGAAAAAAAGTAATAACATTTTTTTTTTAAATATTTCACCAGTAAATTGAGAAAAAATTGCAAATAATTTTCTTGTATTTTTTTTTTTTTTGTAAACATTTTCGTTTAACTTTTAAAGTTAAATGATTTATGAAAATATTTTGGTGAAATTTATAAAACATCTGTTTTAAACATTTAAATAAATTTAACACTAAATATGCTTATAAATCTTTTATAACTGCAAGTTTACCTTAAGTTGTTATAAAAAATATTTGCCGAAATGCTTGTTGGGTATACATTTTGATCAAGGTATTAAAGCACATATCCAGACGTCTGCAAAAAATTAAATGTAAGATAAAAGATAAGTATTTTTTTTTTTTTGCAGTCACATGCTTTCACTTAGTAAAAGGTTAAGCCGTATTTTTCCGCACTTAAAATCTTATCACACCTTGCCATTGCTAAAAATAAATATGAAAAACCTTTAAATAAAAAGCCTAAATATAGAAACTATTCGCGAGTCTGAGTGCTTCTGTGGTTACTCTAGTTCACCTGCCACACTCGCATTTACTTTGATCTATTATGCAAATATTTTGCAAAAACTAATTTTTAAATATATCTACTTAAAATGATACAGTAGTGGCTTAAAAAAAAGTTCACAAACTTGTTCCAACTTTGCTGAAAGATGAGCTGTGAAAGCTCCAAGCATAGTTTCTACGATAAAAGAGATTTTTATTATTGTTGTATGTTATGAATGTAGATTAAACATGGTAATACTGACTTAACAGCTGTTGGCCGTGTAAAACCGGTTACGTAGACGCGATTGTCGTGAAAATGGTCTTAAACTTTAAGTGACATATCTAGGAATACATGAGTGGAAATGGCACTCGATTTTTTGCAGCAGAATTTGAATGATGCGCGTACAAATATGCAGACAGACCGACAAAAATAACAAAAAGCTTCTGTTTTAGTTTCTAATACTCAGATACAAGAAGTATTGATTCTTTGATACATATATTCAACAGATTTCGGTAAAGATTATAGTGAAATATGCTGAAAAAGAAATCCGCAAGATTTAGTTAAAGACAACTTTGAACTGTATTTTTTCTTTAGCCACTAGTGTTTGTATGTACATATATATGTGCATTCTTGCACTGCTGTTCAGAGGAAAATTCTCTTCAACTAATCATGACTTTGAAATTAACAAGGTTCGATTTTAATAACATAAAAGGAAATGTTAATTAAATAATAATCATCAGGCGGGCGCTGTGTTAAAAATCGAACCGTTTTAATATTTGAGTGTGAACTGGTGTTATTGTACCTGCACCCTTTTGTGGGTGATGCCTACCTGTGCGGGCTGAGCAAAAGAAATCCCCAACCAATCTATATAAATTGCTTAACAAATTACAAATGCAACTCATTAACTTGTGTTCAAGCACGCCGTGAACAAGTAAAAGTTAATAATAAGATCAGAGCTAATTAAATATTTTAAATTATTAGGAAATATTTTGTAAAGTATAAGGATACAAGTTGTAAAAAGTTGCTCATACGTCATGGTGTGCCTAAATAATACCAACAACGGTAGTGCAAACGATGATGAAGATGCAAATCTCACAACAAAAGAACAAAATTTTGAAACAGTGGATTGTGAAATAATGCAAAATAATAGTGACAGTGAATGTAAACCGGTAATCAAGGTATCTATTGTTGAGACAACGGACGCCGAGACCGAATCGCGTAATAAGTTAGTGCTGAAAGCTGACAAAGCTAGAGCCGAACAAGAGACAACACAAATTATTGAAGAAATTATTGAGGGTATTTCATTAGCTAATCGGCGCGGCACCTTAATACGCACCATATCGACTATTATAAGGTAATTGAGTGGCGAAGCAGTGAATTAGGGAAAGGTAGAAATACAATTTGAATCATACTAAATATGACACTTTGGATAGCAAATGTGTGTGAGATTGATTAAAATTTTAATTAAAATTGTGTGATTGATTGTGTTGATTCATGACTCAAGTGAGAAACTTTAATCACATAAAATTCTCAAATTTTGAACAAATAAAAAATTCTTTCCTATTGTATAGAAACAATTTTAGTTGTGTTTATCAAGATGAATAATTTCAAATATTTCATTAAAATCAAGTTACAACAATTTGAAACAAATTTTTTTTATTTTTTTTTTTATTTTTTTCCCCCTTAAGGCAATTTTTCCTTAAGATTAAAAAAAATAATTGACTAAGAATTATTATCAACTGGTCTTGAGCTTTTAAAATTTCCAAAAAATTTAAAACTAAAAAAAAAATTTTAAGATTTCCCCTAAAGGCAATTTTTCCTTAAGATTAAAAAAAAAAATAATTGACTTAGAATTATTATCAACTGGTCTTGAGCTTTTAAAATTTCCAAAAAAATTTAAAACTTAAAAAAAAAGAGTAAAAATAATAATTGTGTTTATTAAGATGGTTAATTTTAAATTTATTTCATTAAAATCAAGTACAACAGTTTGAATTTTTTTTTTTTTTTTTGTTCTCTAATGTCAATTTTTTCTTAAGATTAAAAATAAATATTATCAGCTGGTCTTGATCTTATAAAATTTACAAAAAATTTAAAACTTAAAAAAATATTTTTTTATTTGATTGTCGTATTATGGAATAGTTCTCAATTTAATAAACAAATAATTTTCACTGCGAGCCTTTCCACGCCTTCTGATAAATTTCCTCACAATCTATACGAAAGTGAGAAAATTATTTAGAATTATGCTGTCATCTACTATTTGTTATATGTACATATGTTTCAAGATCAGAGAGGCTCTCAAACTAAGACTAAGAAACCGAAACTTTTCGCAAATGATTACAATTCGAAAACTGAGTGGATGATCGCCCTATAAAAAATATTTTTGAAATACTCCCTACTTCAAGATTTTTTTCCAAATCGCTCTAATTTGGATTTTTTTCAAAAACGGTCTAATTAAGAATTTGCGTAAAGAACTACCCCAGCTTGATTTTTATGGAATTTTCATTCAGATAGCAGGTTTTAAACTTATTCTGAAATAGGGTTCTCAAACAAATTTTGAAGTAGGTCTCGTAATGAAAAAAATGTTAAGATAAGGCGTTCTTCAAACAAATTCTTATGAAGGAGTTTTTTCAAAAATGTAATAAATAAGGTGATCTTCCACTCAGTAATCAATTTGCACTCAAGATTTTTAAAATCAGCTGAGAATACCCCATACCCCAATTTTTCACAGCTTTAACGAAACTTCTATGCAAAATGATCCTTTTCTTATACCGTCAAGTATATGTATGTATGTACCTGAATGTTTGCCCTAGCCATAAATAGTTCTACATTCAAATTATTGTCTCTCTATAACCATTGTAAATAAATATATGTTTATGTGCAAAACAAATTCATTTAAAATACAAACGTTATACTATATAAATACATAACAATTCTGAATTGCTTTAATTTGTTTTAAATTGTTCATATTTCAAATGCTTTTAAATATTGTTATATGTGCGTACTTTGTTTTCTTCCATTCAATCAAACGCTTATGAATTCGCTTGGGTGTAGCTTCCAGAAGCGTTACCTATCGATGCGACCGTGAGTAAAAAGTTTATACAAAACCAACAAAAAAATCATTTTCTACGAAATTTAGAAAATTTTCTTCTTAGCAAAATTTTTGGTTCATTTCATACACAAACATTTTTGGTTTCATAAAACACATCTCATCATGTTTAGTGCTTGATTTGAAGCAAACTGTTAGTGATCATAATTTTCATAAGCGCGCCTCACATTTTACTATATCTAGTTGTTGTTGTTGTTGCTATCCACATTATTAGATTGGTTTATATGTACTTCTAAAATTATGTTGTATTTATTTTTTTGTATATTTGTAAGTGTTTTGTTCTATGTATCCCTAACAAAGGACTCGCGTTTCGTGATGCTGGAATAAGTTAGTCTAGTTTTTGTGGTTGTTGTTATCATATTAAGGGTCAGTTTCACTAAAGGAAGGTTTAAAAAATATATTTTTAATTGTGTTTTCTATGAAATCTGACAAAAAAATTATTGCTATATAATATTTTACAGTAAGGCTCCTCACAAAAAACCTCCTGAGTTGGAGATCACCTTATTTCAGTTACTGATTTTGCAAAACACCTTATACTTATATACCATACTTTACTAATACCATGTTTCACAATTTTTAAAAAATAAAAATCCCTATTTTCCTAGCATTTTCTATTAAAAAAACACTGAAAGATTTCTGTGCCGGGGTTTTCCAAAATATTCTACTGCTCGTTGAAAGAACTAGCTCTGATCTAGCTAGTCTACAGGATATCTATACAAAATCTTTGAACAAGAAAGGCAAATAGGAGGCATTAGGAGTTTTTTATGCCTAGATATTGTTTCAATTTGTTGCTGTCGAGGACTTAAATCGCATTTGTAGAGATCAGTTGGGACACAATGTAGAACGCCAAAACAATTTCTAGTGGAAAATCACCATATTTTCAGATAGTTTTGAGAACGCCTCTCCACAGAATATTATTTTTTTTAATTAACACTCAAACTCTGAATTTCTTTCATTTTTTCAGATGCGATATTTTAGAAACTCATTTTGAGATAGGTCGTTACTCCACAAAATTGTGAATTTTGAAGTATAAAGATCTTCCACTCATAATCCAAATCTGATATATACATCAACTAGTAAATTCACACCGACAAGGGCACAGCATAGAATTTTAATTTTAAAGTTTTTATTTTTTACGGACTTGTTCTCTTCTAGTCAGAAAATTCTAGTCGTATGGTATGCTTTCTGACTAGTTAGTGCTGGGTTGTTTCTGCAGGATTGGTATGTTCACTCCTGTGACGCTAATCTTAAAAGAGTGCAAATATTGTGAGAATAATAATAGCACGTGATTGGCTAGACTAACAAAATTGGCTAGACAACAACATAATTGAGATAAACATTATCCACAATAATGTCTACGAAAACACAAAAAAAAAAAAACTCGGTCAACTCAGTAAATATATTATAATCACACTGTTGTGGATTTAAAGAATTTTACAGAACTGGAATTAGGGTGATGAAGTAAAGATAATTTGAACATTTTAGTAATTATTTTCAAGAGAAACTAGCTGGAAAATTGCATTATCATCATCACTGATCCATTACCAGCTTCATTCACTCACTCATACTTAGATAAATTAGCAAAATGTTGTGCGCCAAAATCTTTTGTCTCACTACTCAAGACTATTAAACATACAAATATGTAAAAGTGTTAAGAAATGAAAAGCAAATAAAAATTGGAATGCCATTAAAAACACTACTAGAAGCATGAATAGGCCTCTTTCATGAGTGCTACTATCTACATACTTGAGTGTGTAAAAAGTATAACTGAATACCTCGTTATGACCACTATCTTTACACTTTTACTAAAACATATTTACATGCATTGTTACACGGTGACAAATTTGAGCATAAATTTAAAACTTTTTGTACCAAATATTTAATCAGAAATATTTTATTGCAAATTAAATAAAAAATTAAAATGAGAGGGATGAATAGTCGAGCATATCAATTAAAAGAAACTCATAATGTTGTTTGCCATGTTTCGAACCAAGGACATCAGAGCAAACATAGTTTGAGAAAAATTTACTGAGCTTTTCAACATAATTTAACAACTATTTAAACATTTTAGAAAATTTAAAAGCAAACAATTTTAAAAACTGCTTCATCCGGTAAATGTTTTCAAATTTATACTCAAATGTTTAACCGTGTACAAGAACAAGTTTGTAAATTAGGGTGTGGCTTATTGAAATGTACACTTTTTTTTTTTAAAACTATATCATTGGTTTTTCCCCTTTCCCCCCGGCTGATAGCTGAAGCAAATAAGGCTAGTCTGATTTTTCGGATATTGTGAAGGTTCTTTAAAACTTCGCTGAAGCCGGCTACATCGCTATATACAAGCTCCCTAAAAATATTAAAAATTCACTTTAGACATACTAAGAACGACCCCTTCCATATAAGCTTTTCCGTTCTCTGAGCATTTATAAAAATCAAACGATTTACTTCACAGTCCAAGACAGTTTCGTTCTTTCATGTAACTTCGAAAATGTTTTTCTCCAAGTCTGGTGCTGATGGAAATTTCATACCTCGGTAAAATTATACAAAATTCTAACAAATCTCACTTTAATATTTTAAGCATGAAAAATAAAATTTCCCAGAGACGTTGATTTTAAGTGATTTTCTAGTCTCTAAGTCTCCCAGATATTCGCTTGACAATTTCTTTAAAACTCACATTTTCACTGCCGAAGAAGGCGCACCCTCATGTACATACATACAAAAACGTCGTTAAAATGTTGTATTAGTTTGAAGCATTTCCTAATTTTTACAATAGTTGCTAGTTTCTCTACTTTTCAGGTGAATACAAAAAAAAGAATACATTTTGTAGAAATTTGGTCATACGGTACATGCGCACAAACAGGGTATTCACTAAGTTGGTTTTAGATGGAGCAACAACAAAAATGGGTAACATAAGAACTTATTTATTTTAAAGGGACCAAAAAATACTCAACATCTATTGAAATAAAACAGGAATTATTTGGAGAAAATTTGAGTTTGTATAGGATTAATAAGAGAAGTGCGATTAATCAACTAATCAAACAAAGTCAATAGTTATCGATTAATCAAAAATATTAATATCCCACTTAGTCAAATTTTTTGATTAATATTAATCACAATCTTTCTTACTAACTTGATTACTAAAAACTAAGTAAACACAACCCGACATTCCTTGACGTATCTGATCGTAAAGTAGGCGCAAAAATTAACAAAGTTACCCGGATTTCAAATAAGCCGCAATTAATCGAATACCGATTAATCTAATTAATCAACAAATACGCTTAATCACAAATTTTTTTTTTCATATAATTTAAGAAAAAGGTATATGAAAAATTGGCCAATTTTTAAATAGTCGATTTGAGATACAAGACTGCGGATTGGCAACCAAAATTAATTTTTGAAAGCTTTTTGAGTTTTTTTTTATTTTTTGTTTTTGTTTTTAAAAGCTTATAACACAACTCGCTATACAAAATAAAAAAAATTAAATGCAAGTGAAACATGGCATCTCGTATGCTACTGAGGTGTGCGCATACATTTTGCTTTCTACCAACATTTTTATACAACTTTATGAATACCCTCAACAGCGTGCCAATTTTTTTAACCGTTGAACAATTGCTTGTAGTTTTGCATGTTGTTCCAAATGGTCTCAGCTAATGTGCCGCATATGCCAACACTTTTATTAACTAACAGCTTTTCACTTTGCTAACTTTTAACACATTTGCTCGTACTGTTAAATATTAACCAATAATCTAAATCAATTATTATTTCATTTATCAACAAGTTGCTAATTAATATTTTTCGTTTTTTCTTCATATTTTTTTTTTTTTTTTACTTTTTGAAAATCGTGCCGTAAACAGTCATCGCGAGCAGGAACAACGCAATGCCGAAGATGTACTCTTCGATATGTTTTACAATGAGGAGACTGGACTCATTTCGATGGGAAAATTTTTGGCCGCACTCAAGACCACCGGCATTAGGCGCACTGATCCGCGTGTACGTGAAATGATGGAGAATTTGAAAAAGGTGCATAAGTTGTCCAATTATGAGACGGGCTCATCGGCAGAAACGCAAAATCTTAATCGTGAAACATTTAAAGCGTAAGTTTTTAGCTAAGAAATTCTGGATTTAAAGAAGAAATTTTAAAGAAAGTGGCCACTTGTTGAAAATTTTGAAGTGAAAAAAAGCTATCGGTAGTGGTAAGATAAAAGCTGGCAGCAAGTTGACAGTTTTTCTTGATTGCTGTTTGACAGTTGCCACCTTATTAGTTAAAAAAATTCTATAAATTTAGAATCTAAACAAATATATTCGAGTAGTGTTGCCACCTGTTAAAGTATATTGCAAATAGGTTTCAAAGATATTTATAGAAATGAAAGAGAAAAAATTTATACTCTACAAGGTTGCCATATCATTGAAATTCTAACTTAATCCCAACAATAATTTTTTCCTCTCACGTGTTCTTATCGACTCTTAATTCACTCTTCTCTCTCTCTCTCTCTCACTTTTCATTAGCGTCGTCGCACAAAATATTGTTTTAATTGCGAAAGCTTTCCGTCAACAATTCATCATACCAGATTTCGTGAGTTTCGTCAAAGATATCGAGGATATATATTGGAAATGTAAGACTAATTGCGATGGTGCTGTTGCCAATTATATACCACAGCTGGCACGCTATAGTTCAGAGTCATGGGGTGTTAGCATCTGTACGATCGATGGTCAACGTTACTCAATTGGCGATGTGGAAATGCCTTTCACTTTGCAAAGTTGCAGGTAATTATGTGGCCCAAAAATGCGTGTTCTCATTGAAGCTCCTAAAATCCACCCCGTTCATGCAACGAAACACTTACACGACAACAGCGCTTCGTAAAAACTCGTCTACGAAACGTTTGAAGTTTTCCAGAAATAAGACAAACCAACGAGTAGTACTAGCTCTTTGAAATGTTCTCTGAATTAATCATAATTTTTGCAGAGCAACACTCGTAACAAACTATTAACGAGCGGAAACTCGTTTCTGAAATTATACGCTTCGGGTTTTACGAATGAAAATTGATTTCGGTTGTTTGTTTATCGTATTCAACAGCTGATAGACGACTGCGTTTGAAATTGCCGTTATACTGTTCGTCGTTTTCGCATTACCCAACTCACATTCTACAATCACCACTTCACTTATTTTGTGTTGTCATTTTTTGTTTGTTTGTAAAAGTGTGAAAAACGTACAAACCACAGAAAAAAAACACGAAAATGTAAAGGTTCGTAATTATTACAATCGATTTAAATCACTGCACAATTTGTATTTACAGCAAACCGTTAACGTATGCCATTGCTCTCGAGAAGCTGGGCCCGAAAGTGGTGCACTCGTATGTCGGCCAAGAGCCAAGTGGACGTAATTTCAATGAATTAGTGTTGGATCAAAATAGTAAGTATGCGAAAATGTTAGATACTTCAGACAGATATGATTTTCCTTTTATTAAAAAAAAAATAAACTAATTTCGATTATTTACTTCCTTCTTCAAGATAAGCCACACAATCCCATGATCAACGCAGGCGCCATTCTTACCTGTTCGCTTTTGCAGGCCTTGATAAAGCCCGATATGACAGCAGCTGAGAAATTCGATTACACTTTGCAGTGGTTCAAGCGTCTTTCAGGTGGTGAGAATATTGGTTTCAATAATGCTGTGTTTCTATCGGAACGTGAGGCCGCTGATCGTAACTATGCTTTGGGCTTTTATATGCGCGAAAATAAATGTTATCCAAAGCGCACAAATCTGAAGGAGGTCATGGACTTTTACTTTCAGGTAAATTTGTTGTTATTATTATTTTTATGATTATTATTATTATTATTATTATAATTATTATAATTTTTATTATTATTATTGTTATAATTTTTATTATTATTATTACTATTATTATTATTATAATTATTATACTTGTTATTATTATTGGTATTATTATTGTTGTTGTTATTATTATTTTTATTAGTATAATTTTTAATATCATTATTATTATTATTATAATTATTACTCTTATTATTTTTATTATTATTATTACTATTATTATTATTATAATTATTATACTTGTTATTATTATTGGTATTATTATTATTATTATTATTATTATTTTAATTATTATTATTGTTATTATTATTGTTTTTTTTTATAATTACTATTATTGTTATAATTTTTATTATTATAATATTTATTTTTTTATTATTAATATTATTATTATTATTACACATAGATAATGCTATTTGTTGGGTGCTCTTTGACCAAGCAAGTGAATTAAAGTTTCTAATATGCCAGTACTTTAGTTAATACTTGAATTAGGATTGTGAATAATCGATCGATTATTATTTTACTTTGCATTTTTTTGGTTCGATTATATTAGATTGCCATTAATTGTGAATAAATAATCGGTTTTTTCTTTCGATTATTTTTAAAATTATTTATACTATGCATTTTTTCATCAGTTATATTAAATAACCAATAAAAAGATTAATATGTAAAACGATTTTTGTAAACATTAGCATGGGACAGATTAAAAATGGGTAAATCTATGTTCATACTACAGCTGAAAACACAATCTTAATTATTTCAAACTTTTCATGTTATTTTCTTTAATGATCGATTTTTCACAAATCGATTAATCTCTTAAAAAAATCGAGTAATCGATTTTACCGGCTTGGATTCTAGCATTAAATTATTGCATTGATTTTGTATAGAAACTGCTGGAACACAGTGCAAATTCTATTTTTCAATAATTTTCTTGGTTTTTCTGATAGTTAGTTAAATGTCTATGAAACACAAACAAAATCGCGAAACTTTACTCAAGCTTTTAAAGTAGCCTCTTAAGGGTTGATAGTTGAAAATTACTGGTACCTAGCCAACCAAGAAATTCCAACACTTATCAATAAACCCTCGTAATTAGGATTGCATATTCAAGAAGTCGACATTCTTCTAATAATCTCTCTCTCTTCTCTTCTTGCCCTCCACAGTGCTGCTCCATGGAGACTACCTGTGAAGCTATGTCCGTTATTGCCGCTACCTTAGCCAATGGTGGCATTTGCCCAACTACCGAAGAGAAAGTTTTACGTCCCGAGGTCGTGCGTGATGTACTCTCAATAATGCATTCGTGCGGCACCTACGATTACTCCGGCCAATTTGCATTCAAAGTAGGTCTACCAGCGAAATCGGGTGTCTCAGGTGGCATGATGTTGGTCATACCAAATGTGATGGGCATATTTACATGGTCACCACCACTCGATAAACTGGGCAATAGTGTGCGCGGTGTACAATTTTGTGAGGAATTGGTGAGCGCTTTCAATTTCCATCGTTATGATAATTTGAAACATGCATCGGATAAGAAAGATCCACGCAAACATCGTTACGAGACCAAAGGACTGTCAATTGTCAATTTACTATTCTCGGCGGCAAGCGGTGATGTGACAGCACTTAGGCGTCATCGTCTCTCTGGCATGGATCTCACGTTAGCTGATTATGATGGCCGAACAGCGCTACATTTAGCTGCATCCGAAGGACATTTGGATTGTGTTAAATTCTTGCTGGAACATTGTCAAGTGCCACATAATCCAAAAGATCGTTGGGGTAATTTACCAATCGATGAAGCGCAAAACTTTGGTCATGCTACAATTGTCGAGTACTTGAAAGCGTATGCAGAGAAGACGACTGAATCAACGGAAGCGCATACGCCAGAATCGATTGTTAAGAATACAGAGGCTGATGAGGTGAGTTTTTGTTAAGTTTAGTTTGTTTTTGTTTTTTAGTTGAACATGCTTTTGGTGGTAATATTTTCTAATTTGTTGTGCGTATAAAGCTTTAATCATGTTTTTGTTGTTTGTTATAGGAAATAATTGCTTCCGATCAGAGTGTTAACTCTGATTATGACCGCAGCGCCACTGCTAGTCCAATACCTTCAGATATCAGCAGCAGCAGCGGTATCGGTGATAATACTAAACCTGGTCTTTAAGTACAACATTAACGCGCGCCTACAAATTACACCTCAACTCATCGCCTACACACGCACACACGCACACACACATGCATGCATAACCAGTTAATTAAGGACTAAACGACTTGATGATTCCTGGAGAATCGCTCATCGTACACTACACAAAACGAATATCTGCAAAAACTGACTCATTTGCTTACCTCATAGCACACTCCATAGTTTCTCGAAAGCTGAAGAAATTCTTCTCTATGTTAAGTTTATGGCATAACATTTTAATTGACTTATGTATTAATATACTTTTTCCAATTACATACATATTTACATACAGAAGTATTTATATAGTTTAGTACTTTAGTGGTAGGGTAGTAGTCTTAAGTTTTTAGGCATATCATATCTACCCGAAAGAAACTTAAAAACTGATGTACTTATTTATAGCAGTGCTAACGAATCCATAATACAGTTCTTTATTTGACTTGAGTTGTTTACTCGAATATTCTAAAAATGACTAGCGTAAAATGAAAACAATACTTTCATTTGGTTTTAAATATTTTAAATGCACAGAAAATTTGATGAAAAGTTATACATTGAAAGAATGGAATATGAAATTAATCAATTCTCAAGATATGTATATTTTTTTTTCACTGGAATTTGAAAATTTATAAACGGTTTTTTATGAATTTGGGGCGTAAATACACACATAGCTTTGAAAGCTTTGTAAGAAAAAATTTTAAAATTCGCATGCGAAAGCACAAAAAAAATAAAAGGCTTCACATAATTTCGTCAAGCTCTAAAAGCTTTGAAAGTTTAAACAAAAAATTAAGTGATTTTGAACTTCCCCACTAAGCTGCAGAGCGGCTTGGAAAATATGTTGAATGCACTAAGAGCGTTTAAAGTTTTAATAACTGAACTTTGATTAGATTAAGCTATGTCAAAAAAAAAAGCTGGTCTTCATAAATTGCGCATAAATGGCTGCTTATGCTTTCAACAAATAAATGTATTGAATTTATTGAAAAGACTTCATAACCTAGTAATATCGAAAAAAGCTTTGGCTAGGTAAACATTTTCAAAAGAATTAAAAAATCGTTGCACGCTTTTGCTAAGTATGTCATGAAAGCTTCATGATAGATAGGTTAAGAAAAATGTCTAACTACCACCAAAGTCATAAAAAATTACAATGCATTATGAATACTTTTTATGAGCTTTTGTATTTTCTATGGTTTTACGGAAAAAAGTTTTAATAATTGACTATTATATTACTATTTACAAGTTTTATAAAACTATAAATATGTTCCATGCGAAAAAATTTAAAAGTTCTAAATAGGCATATTCAAGCATCAATCACCTAAGCTTAAAATGAACTTCAAAAAGTCTAAAGATTAAACTTACATGCCAAATAGATTTGTGTATGCTTCTAGTTTTAATGATTTCCCAAGTGTGGTTTCAGCAAATATTGAGATGGATGAAGACAGAAAAAAGCTCAAGTAACTTTCCTAGAGCAAAAGCTTTCAGCGTAAACTGACAAAAATAAAGTTGAGCTTTGAATAAAAATGACGGCTATGCAATGGAGTCAGTAAGCAAAATAAAAGAAAAATTGAAAAAAAACGATTTTTTTTATTCATACTTAAACCCCACCCAATGAAAAATGTAAGACCCACAGTTGAAAACAAAGAACAATCAATGACAATAATATTTGACTTCAAGTAGAATGTGAAAAAAACCAAAAATTATTTTTATTTTTTAACTTTAAAAATGTTGTTGGTAAAGATAGCAATTAAAATTACAAAAAAAAAGCAGAAGTATTCGCACTTTTTTTTTTCAATAATTTAATGTTTTCAATTTTCCTTTCAGTTTGCAGCCAATTAAACTCGATACTAAGGCAATTTTCAACTGCAAAAATGAGAAAAATGATAAACCTTGAAAGAAAAAGAAATATCAAATTTGTCAATTACATGCCAATAGCACAAAAATAAATGTCCAAATATGAAAATGTTAGTGATTTAACTAAAAATGTACTTCCTATGTATGCGTAAATGTGCTTTGTTATTCAATAAATTTGTATACTATTTTAACTATAAGTATTTAAACAAAAAAAAAACATTAATTACAAAAAAAAAAAAACTGAAAACAAAATATTTTAATTTGTAACTACTTTTACAGCTGTGATTAGTTAGTTTTGTTCTATTAGACTTCAAATAATATTTGACTTATTTTCGTAGCTATGTACTAATATTTAGTTCATGCGTAATATTTTTTTTATAAAAAATGTATGTGTTTTTGTTTAATAAATTCTGTATCCAACAATGTAGTGGCATTTACATAATTAAAACACTTAAATTTAATATTTTTAAAAAATATATAAAGCAAAACAGTTTTACTGAGTAAAGATTTTTTTTTGAGTACTCTTGACTATAAATGAGGTTTTTTTATTAAAAATGTAATTCATATTAACTAACTTATAGTTTTGAAAAAAAAAAAAACACTAAACCAAAAGAAAAATTTAAATAAAATAAAATTAAATAAACTAGAGCATATAAAGGACTCGTGTTAATTAAAGTTATTTGACAGTGTTCATAATTTAAAATTTGTGTATCGAAATTTTGTCTTTTATTGTTTATGTGATTAGTATTGCCATTGAAGGCGCAAACTTTTTGTTTAACTTTTGAAAGTTTTGCAAAACAATGAAGACATTTCCGATGCCTTTATTAACTTATATACATACATATAAATGTGCTGTTCTTCTAAATTATAAAAATGTATTATTACAAAATATTTGATTATGAATAAAGAAACTATCTAATATGCATTTGATAATGCGGAAACAAAAAAAAAAAAATATTTATATCTAATAGCGATTTAGAGGGATGTGGGTAAGTCTTCCTTTGGTTGGTATGTATTTATATTAGCTTTCGAAATTACTTACATACATATGTATGGGCTGTAAAATTTTGACATTACACTGGAAATTATTTTTTATAAAAAGAAATTTTGAACTGAGAAACCACTTCAAAGACAAAGGGATTTAAAAAACATATGTAAGAAAGGTCTTTTTAATAGATATAACCTTTGTAAAAATCCAAATGACTTCATAT